>JANHGL010008070.1:0-23252 GCA_024611195.1 Ceyx melanurus | reverse complement strand
ACCAACCCCAACCAAAACAACACAAAACCAACGGAAACATCCAAAAAAACCCCTACAACCAAGCCACCCCCAAAACACTACTGGGCATAAATCAATGTTTCAGGCAAGAATTCTGTGGAAAGAAAACCTTTCAATCTCCTAAAATTTGGAAGCAATAATTAATACCCAAATACAGATTTTATTTAGTCGATAAACCAAAACAAACAACAGACCCCCACAACAGCCTCAACCCAACTAAACAACCCCGCCAGAAACAGCAGAAATCAGAGAGAATAATTTAACAGTAAGACTGGGCTGGCAGCAGGGAACTCTACTGCCACAATATTGTACTAGCACCATCAGCCTCTACGCTTCCCCCATGAATTCTTAGGCAAGATATCAATGACCTAACACAGGCAAACTGCAGACAGCCATTCTCAGAGGAATGAAATTCTATGGTACTTAAACTAGAAGAATTAGTGGAGTAACAAATTAAATTCATAGTTCTTGCTATGAGGGTCCTCTCCTGTCATCCCCCCCGAGGTGATGGAAGTTGCTGCCTCTGTCTCCACCCCAAACCACACGAGATATTGCAGCAGGACATGGATTCCTGTTTTCAGTCAACTTCTATGATTAGAACACATGGGAGATTTAGGAAGTTTGGTACAATAGCTGAGTCTTCAAAATACTCTTTCTGAAGAGTATTTAGTAAGACAGTACCTTTTTAAACAGAAAAAGTGTTCTGGGAAAAAAAAACCAACCAACCATGAAGAGAAGAAACACCAACATTTTACAAGTGCATGAAATGCTTCTACGGTTATCTAAATAGGGCCTACAATTTCTGAACCTAAGGCCATTTTTTTTTTTCCCCACTAAGAGGTAAAAAAAAACTAATTAAAAAATTCACACACACAAAAAAAACCAATGCTACATTTAAGTCTCCTACAATATCACCTATTTCCTAGATTTGCCAGACTACTTTCCTGTAGTTAGATGCTCGACTACAAAGAACTGTAATAAAATAAATACAGTAAAAATCAGTTAAACAAAATCTTGGTGTGTTGAACATTTATTCATTTAAGAAGTTAGCTTCCTTCAACAGTTACTCATATAGAGGAGGTCTGTATTGTAGGCATTGTTCTTCTGTACAAGTCTTTGACATAAAAATATCTTTATACAGGTGGTCTTTGACGTAAGCATGGTTCCATTTCTAGTTATTAGCTTGCTCCTCTGTGAAACTGGTCTGATACCTGTGAAGGCTCCTTCTTTCCTCCCCTTCACGACTGGGAGAAAAAGAAAAAAAAAAAGAAAAAAAAAAGGAAATAAAAGAAAGTACACGGATACAATTTTTCCAATGTAGGAGTTAGCATAATCCTGCTTTATTTCTTCAGTGCAGAGTGGACTGAGGTTCTGTCTGAATGCCAATAAGCGAGGGCGGCTGCTGGCCGCTGCCGGTGGTCAGCACTGGCCGGGGGTTGAGGCGAGGCGGCATGGAGTTAGCTGGGCGGATGAGCGGCGGGGGAGGCTGGTTGAGAGTCGGCCTTGGCTGAATGAACCGCGCCTGCTGCTGGAGCGGCGGAGGCTGCCGGTGGAGAGCGGGAGCGGCGGGAAGCGCCGGGCGAAGTAACGGGGGCGGCTGGTTTAAAGTTGCCATGGGAGCGGTGGGTGCTGGAGCAGATGCCTGTGCTGGAGGTGAAGGGCCTAAACACTGAGTGGCCGGAGTGCTTTGTGCCTGCACAAAGGACAAAGACAAGGCTGCGTGAACGGCCGTCCCAGCCTGAACGCGATGCAGTCGGGCTGCCACTGGCCACTACACAGGAAACAGCATTTTAAACAAAACCAAACCAACAAACTGAGAAGTTACTGAAAAGAAATCGCCAACCAAAACATTACAGACGGCAGAACTACAAATATTTACGAAGCTAGAGGAGTCTTCTAGAACAAGAACTGTATTTTAACAACAAAACAGTAATGTGATCATCACTAAGAAAGGTGCAGTCCTGCTCCCAGCTGGTTAACGACATTGGCTGAAGTTCTATGCAAGCTCCTCATCATTCTTTAGAATGCGGTTTGCCACTCCACACCAGTTAACCTTATATTATATCACTAAAGAAAATGCTGTTCCTCAACCCATGCTTACTTATTTCTGGTACACAAAACACACCTCATCTTCTTCATCAGTGCTCTTTCCTGATGGCACATTAGAAGTATTTTTTGTGTCCTCCCCTAAAGCAGAAGCATCACCATTAGAAGCCAGGGTTCCTTGTTCCGCTTCCCATTCCTGCAATACCTCCTCTAAGTTAAACCGACGCCTGTAGTTTACAAAGAAGTTCTTCACTTGGCCAACAGTCTTGTTGCCAATTACATCTGCAATAGCTTGAAAATCTTTACCATATTTTCGGACACCTGGAAGGCAAAGTAAATAACATAGCTGTGAAGAATCAGTCAGACACAGCTACGTGTGATGTATTTAGAGATAGAACCTATGGGACCTGAAAACCAAGGACTCACTAATTAGGAGGACTTCTGAGTTAGGAGAAGGCCTCAACTCCCATTAAAACAAAATAGTTTTTAATTTCACAGCTATCAACATACAAATTAAGAACTTTATTAAAAGGTCATTACCCACTCTTCTTACAGATCCTGGCTTACTCACCAAGCCTCCCAAGCTAAAGCCACAGAGATCTGGCCTCTGACAAATCAAGCAAATCCTTCATTGTGCTTGCAGCATGAGCAGAAGCCCCATGCTAGTTTAGAACAGGAGAGAGGGAGTGACCAAGCATGTGTGTATAGCTGTAAACAGGGTACAACACTAGAAATGTTGTGATAACATTGACAGTTTCTGCAGGCTCCCCCAATGCCAGCTGTGCACAGATGTTTCTTTGCCCACAACCTACGTGACAGGAGTGGTAGAGAGCAGTAGCTCCTGGACCAAGCACAGGGCAGATCAGGTGGCATAGTTTCATAACTCACATTGTATTGCTCATTCCTGCACCTGTGGCACGCTCGACTGAGGCTGCAAAGAGCAACTGACAAGTATTCACCCAACAAAGTCTTTTGAAACCTTTCATTCCCCATTTGTGTTGGGTAGAAGAATTTGGGATTTTGGGACAACCACCTTGGGGAATATAAGTAAATATAAGCTATTGGTGTCTGTTTATAAGACAGTCCAGCACAAGCCTCCAGGATCAAGTCCTCCAGCAAAAATCATGACAGAAGATCCTTGAATTGTTCTTTTAATTTTCTTCATACTGACATTGGTAGGTCACTTTTGGTTACAAGCACTTTGCAAGAAAATCCCAACAGGCAATTTTAAGTTCTAAAACTACATTTGCATGTAACTAAAAAAACCAAACAAAAACAACAAACCCAAATCAGCCCCAAACCCTTGAGTACAGCATTCCATAGTTTTAATCCTAAAATTTAAATTATAATCCAAAGTTTATTTATTTTCTCTCAGTTGTATTTTAGGCTGTGTCTAGTTCCTTCTCTCCTGCTTAGGAAAAAAATCCTCAAACTCTCCACTACCCTAGAATACAGGTTTTAGATGCACAAAATGTATTTTAATCACAAGTGTCCAAAAGTTTTGACAGCAGAAGAAAGAAGAGTTTTATTCCAGACTAAGTAAACAGAAGACTCTTTTTTTTTCTCCTCTCAGCTATGCATGAGTGAATCACAATTTGACTTCTGTGAAGCTCCTGATAACTAAACTCATTCAGAACATATTACAGTGCTTAGAGGACAGGCACTGTATCTCATTACAGGAAAAGAAATTTATGCCTGATTTCATGCCTCACTTCAGAAAACGAAGCAAGGGATTCAGAAAGTGTGAGTTGTCACAAGTCTGAAAGCTTATTTTCCCTTTCAACTTAACTGTGAAGAGTATGACCTCAGCTTGTTCTGCTCATTTCTACTTTCTTCATCAACAAGCACTTCTTATTTGGTAATGTACACTCACTGTGATTTAAGAGAAAAAGTTCAGCTCCAGGATAGTAACAATTTCTGTAGCTGAAGCTGATGTTTCAACGGGTCATGAGCCCAGCTACATCATTTAAGATATTTTCTGGGGCATCCAAGAGAATCCAACTGTCCTGACTGTGAGAACTTTGGAAAGAAAACAAAGGGACCTGGCAGAGGGCATGTACTGAAGCAAAACAAAGACATGGGTTTGGCTCTGTGCTTTATTTGTTGTACAAGGTGTCAGCTATACTCATATAAACGTATGTGCACCCAGAGTACTCCCTCCAGTGTTTTAATAGTCTTTGATTGCCCTACCATTAACGCCTGTACTAATTTAGAATGAACATTGTGCCCACTGCAACATACCCAACACTTTGTGCAATTAATCAAGTGAACAAAGTGCCCAGCAGAACGAAGCATATTTTTGTCAGAAATCTAGTTCAGACTTGTAACAATTTCAGCCTTTTCTGTTACTAGGAGATCTAGAATTCTTTTCCTATAATCTCCAGAACACCTAAGTCTATCTTCAACTGAAGTTGTGAGAAATAAGGTCTTAAAGCCTATTTCCAAGTAAGGAGCTTGAAAACAGTGCATCTCGCCTTCACTGAGAGCTCAACTATAAGAAATACCCAAAGAAAACAGAATTTCTTTAGTTTAGAGACAAAAAGCACTACTTATTTTGGGTTCTTTTCAGAGTGCTATTTAGTACTGTTCTAGCATCACCACTGTAACTTCTCCACAATGATGCAGTAAAATCCCTTTAAGCTGCATCAGAAACAGAGAAAGTTCAATATATGTTTATGGAAGTTTTATGCATAAGGTGATGGTTTATCTCTAAGAGTTGGTACCAGTCCATCAATACTTTCAAACTGATGCACATTATTTACACATCTTATACAAATTCTGTGCTAAATACCACCCAAATTATTTCTCAAGTGTTTAATCTGTTACTTGATAACAATAATTGTATTAGTTTGCTCAAAGTGAAGCTCAAAAAAGATGACTGCATAGTCTCACTTCACATGTATAAATAAACATCTTTCTCAAGGTGCTGTGATATTGGAAATCCTTCAAGCTCTTCAAAACTTCACCCAGCTGAAGAGGTGCACTTTAGCATGTGCATGCTCAATACTGCAATATTTCATCTTGAATGTCTAACTTGGAGAGACTCACAAATTCAAGTTTGATGCTCTGCTGCTTAATCTTATGCAGTACAGCAAAGCACAAAAATCACTAGTCTGGGTCCAAAACAATATAATACAGCACCATGAGGCCTCAAGTTTCACAAAGGGTGGTTTAAATTGGACATTGGGAATCATTTTCTTCCTGAAAGGTTTATCAAGCACCAGAACAGGCTGCCCAGGGAAGTGACTGAATCACCATCCCATGCCATGTCTTGTATAGATGGTGCTTATGGACATGAATAGCAGTGGATGTGTAGAATAAGGATAATAACCATTAACTTGATCTTGAAGATCTTTTCCAACTTGTGTGACTCTATGAAATAGTTCACTGCAACTCTGGGTTATGAGAGTTGCAGTTTCTCTGTGATGGGGTTACAGTGCTGCTGGCAACTAACTACCTTACGTAGAATTAGAGCCCAGTTGTCCCATCTGTCTTGCACTGCAATGTCACCAAAAGTTGTGCATTACTTTGATTCAAATTTTGTTGTTTTGAACAAGTCTCAAAACTTTATTGCAACTGCAATTTTCAGCAGATCTTGATCGTGCTCATACATCTCTATACATAAAGGAAGTTTGTAACTTACAAGCACCTCAAGTAATGAACTGGCCCATTACAATATGTATTCAGACAAAGCTAAACAGTAAACTGATAAATTATATTGCAAAGGATTGGCTCAGATGTCATAAATCTGAGTTCACAAGTCCCCTACATGCAGCCATGCTGCTTTTAACATTACACACTCATGTCTACTTTAACTTTTGTTTCATTACCTCCTCCATAGCTACTGACAATCTCTGGAGGTTCTCACAGATGACAAAAGCTTTTTCATTTTTAGAAAAAACAGAACCAAAAACTATATTACTGCAGATTATTTTTATTATTTCCATGGTTGGATTTAATGTCTGAGCTCAAGGGAACAAATCACAGAAGTGCCACCTACCTGCTTAATGCTTATGATTTCTGTAAAATTTTTTCAAAGCACATGCCAACATGTATCAATACATTTGATGAAATAAACCTATTTTAAACGTACAAACTATAAGGCCCCATGTTCAAGTTATCTTCCAAACTCAAGCCTAAGGCACATTATGGTAGCTTTTAGTACAGCAACCATGGCTATTTTCTTCTAAAAACAGAGTCAGGGCAAAAGACAGAGTGGCTCCTTCATGTGTAAGTCTATTAGCTGAAACATTTATTTTAAAGCAAGAGATCAGGATCCTTAGACTGGAGGGACAAGAGGTTAACATCTACTGCACTCTCATTCCAGGAGGGAGACCCTACTACCAGGCAGTAGATAAGGGAGGGTCAATAAGAATACTTTTGTTTCTATGTTAAGATTCTCTCCCATCTCCATTTTCTACAGTGGCAAAGGAAGGAAACAATGCATACAAGCAGCACATGTAAATTCAAGCAAAATAGGTTTCTTCAAGAATGTTGGATTTCCCATCCTATCCTTAAGTATTGAGGCTGACTACCTTTATAAATCACTAAGCATCCCTTAGAGAAGAGAGCAGAAGATTAGAACTCCTCTCCAGGTATTAATCACCAATATTCATTTTCTTCTGCCAATGCTCCAGTTTTATTATTTACTTTGTCAGTCACACAGTGCCACAGCTTAACAAAAGCTAAACACATTCTTACCACTTCCCAAACTGATGCCTAGTGAGAGCTTGGATAACTAAATTATGAAATGCAAGACTGAATCCTTCCATGCTAAGGCAGGCACAGTGTACCTGGGTTCTCCCCACTTCTCCAGCAAGCATTCTACTTACTAGACTACCATATTAAAGACAGGCATCTCCTTCTGTTGCATTTGGGAACAAAATAAAAACAAGTGAGTTTGTTAGCAGCACTGAGAGGCTGAACTTAGGACAGAAAATGGTTTGGAGGTGCAAATCCCAGTGTGAGGCACATAAGCTGAGTCATGACTTCAGACACACCATGCTCTTCAGAATTTCCATTCACACTTCAAAATAAATCTAACTTTAGGTTCAGACATCTGGCTATTAACTTTTCAAGGATGGCACACCTGACAGTTTTACACTGATTCTGATCCAGTTGATGGTTTTATACTAAAAACCAGTCTTCCATTTAAAAAGTTAAGAATACAAAGAAATAAAGCAGATGTGTATAATGGAACAGATTATATTGTTAAAAAAGATGATCCATAAAAGTAAATCAATATATAATGTCTTCAAGACAGCATTGGACTCTCCAGATATTTCCCTTACATGTTCCTTCTCAACTAGGGCAGTGCACATTAATGCAAGACAAGAGTCAGTTTTCCTTCATATAAATTAAATGATTGCAAATTATCCATATTAATAGCCTACTAGAAAATGTTGGTTGTCCTCCACTAAGACTGTTAGTCAAGTAACCATATCCAGCGCTTTGGACTCTTAAAAGACCTCCCCTGCATAGGTATCTGCTCTTTTATTCCCTCATGAGGTGAGAAAAGTAACTGTAAAGCAGTTTTACTTCTGCTTCTTCCTACTTTAAGAATATGGAGAGATATCTTAGTATGTGCTTAAAATTTTATTACTTTAACTACTAGTTCAGTCTTCTGCTTTAGAGAAATTAATGCATGGTGATTTAGAAGAGGATTGAAGGGACTTTTTGGTACCACTACAGTTGTGAAACCCAGCTTAGCTTTTCTATTTGAGATGTAATATGTGTAACTGAAAGACTAGTATCATGTTGCTTGAGTGAATACCCTAAATAGTCTCACCAGTGTTGCTGTTTTCCCAGTGACCTTCTTGTAAGATGAGCGAAAGTCCAGTTTTTCATTAGAGGCAAATATAAAACATCCTCAAATCCTTTCAAGTTGCTACCACTATCAACATACCTTGTACTGCAAGAAGCTGCTCTTCTGTGGTCCAACGGGCATTGATTTTCTGATTAGACTATTAAAATCAAAAATGGCACAAAGATCATTAAAATGTTTCCATGGCTGCAAAATACTGAGCATCAGAATGTATTTTACTTGCACTATATTTTGTAACACAGGTAAAAGTCTCTTGCTTATAAGACACAAACTTCTAGTTTAAGATTGGTTTTGTGAAGAGAAAAAAAACATTTAAGGGTTTGAGCTTAGAACTACATACACCTTTGATTCTTCTTCTTCTGTTCTATGCAGTTCTTAGTATTAGCTATTTCATAACTTATGCACAAGCTAATGATCTTTATGCAGACAGAATTTGAATTTATAGATGCATTTATCTAAACTATTAAGACTTGGCACCTAGAATGTTTTCCATTCACAACATGTTTTATATCCAAGCTTTTAAAGCAAGCAAAAAAAGAACTTCAGTAGTAACAAATTATTCACTTTGGTGCTCAAATGCTTATATAGTCATGTTTTCACACAGAACATAGAATTTACTGCTAGCAATCTACATTATCTACTGTTAATAAGAAAAAAAAACCCCAGCATATATCAGAGCTCAATTTCAGCCCCCTATTATCATGGACATAACATTTCATCTTTTTCCTGCTTCTTTGTTCAGCCAGTTGCCATAAAAAGCCTACCACTAATTCCTTGTAAAGAAGCCAGACTCACCCCTGTATGTAATTCAATGGATCCTGTTCAAGCTGCTGCTGAAATGCAAACACTATGCTGCACATTTCTGTAGCTTCCCACTAAGGTAAGTGCAAGGCCACAAGTTCTAATATTTATTCTGATTTACCTCAGGAGGTTTGAATTCTTCAATCCCGCCTTCCATTTTCTGTTTAAGTGCACTGTTAACTTGCTTAGCATTTTGAACCTTGGTCAAAAACAACAAAGTTAATCAGCTCCACAAAGAAAGTTGGTCACTTTACACATATATCTTCACTAGGATTGCCACAAGTGTACCTCCTAAGTTAGAAAGAGAAATATTATGGTTTAAGGCTTCACTACTTCAAAATGTTGTGTTTTTTTTTTAAAAGAAGAAAAAAAAAAGACAGCACAGTTTACTACAAAGAGAAAAATAATTAAGCCAGTCTTTCAAAAGAATAGTTTGTCTGCAGAAATATTAAAAGCAGGACATACACAAGAACCTAGAATGATACATATGTTCTTGAAATAGAATGAAGAATATTCTAGACACAAAACTTGTTTCTTAGAAAGCTAAGTGAGATGTACTTTAACTTCTTCCTTCTCCCAAAAGCACTTGGAAAAAAAAAAGAAAAGATATATGAGATGTTTTCAGATAGCTCCTTCTGACAGATCTTTATTGATCTTAAATTATCATGATATCCTTTACGGGTTAAATTATTTAAAATATTTAAATAACGTATCTTAGGCTATAAAAAGGAAAGAGCTTCCAAATTGTACATACACATATCTATTAACTGTTTGAACCCAACAGTGATGGACACAGATTAACATAAAGAAGAAAATAGTTTTGCATACTATGGTGCACAGCTATTACAAGTGTTCTTAAGTATGGACACAAAAGCAGACAACTCAGTGGGAGATTCCAAAGGCTGCATCTCTGAGATCACTGCAAGAAAAAAAGAGAAACACAACCTCAAGGCTGTAACTCACCTACACTTAAGCTAAGAGTGAAACCCACCTATGCTATTTAGCCCCAGAGTCCTGCTGTGACAGAAAGAAGCACATTTCTCCTGTAAAAGAATACAAGGGAGCAAAAACCCCATGAAACCCTTTATTCACTCCATGATTTTGCAAAGTGCCAGCTCTGAGCTTATTCTATAAGGAGGCAGAAATTCCAGGAGATAAGCCTTGACTTTGCAGCCTCATGGCTCCTAGAAAGCAAGTATGCAAATACTGCTGTCTCTTTGAAGCTGAATAGATTCTGTGTTTCAACTTTAAGTGCCAAAAGTTAACTTTTTCATGCAAAGGATGCAGGCAATTGTCATATTAAAGGTGCATAATACACTTTTCTAAATGCAATAATCAAAAAGAGAAATAACTAGGCCTGTGATTCCCTTCCCACCCATGGTATGTGAGGAAGGACATCCAGGAAAAACAGCTACAAATTTCAAGCAGAACAACTGTAACTTCCTCTGCTTCAATGGTCTTATTCTTACTCATCACACAAATACTACGTTAAAAAAAAAAAAAAAAAGCAAATGTGACTTCATTTTTCTCCTGTGCCCAAATCTCTAACATTGTTTGCATGCCATACTCCCCATGTCTCTGTGGCTTTTTTTTTTTTTTTTAAAAAAAAGAAATTCCTCTTGTTTCATGTTCTCCACAAGAGCAGATGAACATAAAAAACAAAACCAAAGAATAGCTAGTCAGCTAAAGTTCAGCAT
Source organism: Ceyx melanurus (assembly GCA_024611195.1). Taxonomy (NCBI): domain Eukaryota; kingdom Metazoa; phylum Chordata; class Aves; order Coraciiformes; family Alcedinidae; genus Ceyx; species Ceyx melanurus. The sequence continues at coordinate 12,866 of JANHGL010008070.1, read as the reverse complement.
TTCAGAACGGGCTGCCCAGGGAGGTTGTGGAGTCTCCTGCTCTGGAGACATTCCAGACCCGCCTGGATCTGTTCCTGGGTGACTTAGTCTAGGTGCCCCTGCTCTGGCAGGGGGGTTGGACTAGATGATCTTCTAGGTCCCTTCCAACCCCTAACATTCTGTGATTCTGTGATTTCTGGTGATAACTGTGGAACAAAATTAGGAACACTCACATTAAAGCCGTTTCAGCTTCTTCACAGATAAATCTTCAAAATCACTTAAAATCAGAACAAGCTGAGATGAAAACAAAACAAGACCAATAACCCATGGTACCTGTCGCTTTAACGAGATTAGTTCCATATCCAGCTGTCTAAGAATTGTGTTGGCTGCATTGGGGCTACAGGAAACAGCTATCACATCTTCCTGGGTCAGGTACATGCCTTTTGGTGGCCGGCATTTGGAACGCTGAGAGTGGTGGCGATGCTGCAAGCTCTGATACTCTCTTCTACCCAGACCTATTTTGCTGGTCTGAACAGGCTGCTCATTAGTGCCCTTTAATTTACAAGAAATAAATCATTAAAGAATAACAGTATCTTGTATGCAACGTTATTAAAGAATAAAGTATCACCTAATGTCAGATTTATGACAAAGAAAACCTGTAAAGCTATCATCCTCCTCTGCATAGTATCCAAACTAAGTCTTGAAGATGAGCTGCATTAGTAAGTCTTGCTGTATTAGTCTTAAGAAAGGTTTTCAAAACTTTGTGGGGTGTTTTTTGCTTTGTTTTGTTTTGTTAAATGGCTGAAAATACAATACATGGTATAGAAATCACCATGAAAGAGCAAAAATAATTAAACTCTTATGTATGCAGAATGCAAATAATACACAGAACATGTTTAAACCAAGTAAGCAGTGAATTTACACATTTATTTCTGGTCAGATATGAACAGTTCAGGTGAAGATCAAGGGAGAACAATGTGAGTAAAGTTAACTAGGATATGCAAAAAAAAAAAAAGTAAGATAATACTTTTCCCTGCTGCAAGCACCCTGTGGGAAGTAACAGGGCTGTTTGCTTTGGGAGGGCATTTGAGATTTGGAAGAGACAGGATGCATGTACTTTTGCTGTTATTTTTTAAATCTATGTAATTTCGAAAACTTCAGCCTTTGTTGTCAGCTTTTTTGAAGTGGAAAAAGGGACAGCAAAGAGGAGATGAAGTCTTTGTAACTGCTGTATTAATATGTTTGGACACCTAAGAATTTGTCTTCAATGGGCATTGCTGCACAACAGCTAGTGTGTGATTCCTGTAGAGCAACCACTTAGGTTCCCTACAGACCAAGAGTAGAGAACCAAAAATCACTTTCCCTGCAAGGATTTTCCAATTCAAATCAATGCTTAGTACCAGAACAGAGATGAGATTCAGGTTTTTTGATACTTCAAGCAGCTCCCTACTGCACCTCCCTGCTGGCATCCATGCAGGTTAAAGAGGAAGCAGTAATCTGATCACGGTGAAGAGAAAACAAATTGCAGCAGCCATTATTCTATGTTCTGTAGCATTAGTACAAATCAGCAAACAGTATTTTGCTCTTCTTCTGTGCTTGACCTCCTGACACATTTTCTTCCTAGCTAATGTAACATCTTAATCCAGCCCACAGACTTCAGAGAGGCGACCTTAAAAGCATTTCAGATACTTGCTCTTCCTTGGAAAGTTATATAGAGTCTTCTATCTTTCACATGTAAATAACTCAAGGCTAAGTTTACTTCTGGCCCATCTACACAATTTGTTTTTTGGTTCTGCATTGCTCTTTCAATATGAAACTGCAGTTTCTGTCTGTTCAATCTGGATTTAAAGTGAAAATATTCTCTCAAGCTTTTGTCTTGCCAAGCTTGAGTGTTTGGCTTGTTTTCATTTTCTCTGGTAACAGAAAGTTCCCATTGCTCTGGGTGTTCAAGCAGCACACTCAGTTTATATTTTCTTTTGGAAGCAAAAAGCACACAAATCCTACCAGAAATGCCAGCTCACTAAATTATCTCATGCAGATCCAAATAGCTCATCAAAAACTGAAAACCTATTTGTCTTGTTCCTAGAAGTCTATGCTACTTTCATTCTGGACTGCATGCAGTGATTCAAACAATAACCAAGGAAAGCAATTTGAACAAAATAGGCCTTATTGAAAAGTGGTTTAGGCAGCAACTCAAATCAACAGATTGTAAGAACATTGTCACAACAGCAGAACAAAAAGTAAAAAAAGGTTCTTTATTAGACCTTGTGCCTTTTCAAATTCTAAAAACACATACTCTGGCATGATAAAAAAAACAAACCAAACCAACTCTTTTACATAAAGGGGGAATTGTCCTTTTTTTAACTCCCCTTTCTTGAGGCAGTTAAAGTGATACATTGAAGGTGACTGGAAAGCTGAGAATGGAATGTAAATCTATCAGTGTCTTACTTTGCATCATTTTAGATAGAACTGCAAAGTCATATTAATAAATAAATCCCAGATACCACTTCATGGGAATGCTCAAGTTTTGCACTACCTCTCCTCTCCTATTCTCAAGAAGCATGGACTGTCCCATTTTAGGAAAATCACAAATGCATTAAGGTGATCAAGGAAACATCAAACATTTACACATTAACTGTTTTTCTAGTCTTGTTCTAGAACTTAATGTTTACCAAAAGAACCCAAAACTTGAACATAACCCAAACACAGCACTTATCTGTAAAGCTAAAAAGTGTGCTCATTAGAGAAGACAAAAATGTTTTTCTCTACATTTATTCCTACAAAGTGTTTCAATACAGCCACATACTAGTTGAAATGCATAACCTTACTGTGGCTTTGAAAGAACAAAAGAGTTGTTCTTGGAAAAATATCACTTACTTTTAAAATGCAAAGAAAACATTTAGATTCCAGCAATTCACACCCAGTAAAACTGCACACATCTTAAGATGACAAAGGCAGGGGGAATGCTGTTATATGCGAGAGCAAACATCTAAACTTTGAAGATCTCTCAGGAGATAGAACAGAAAGTACATACTAGAAATTTTTCTTCCAATCAGAAGTTCTCAAGATCTTGATCACCTAAAAAAAAACTAAAACCCCTGGGACTTCAGCAGGCTACAAGCTAAAGCTCTTCACTACAAGTGATACTTCTCACAGGAACACATTCATAGAAACCAAACAAAGTGCCATTCACCGTTAAGCTATCTGTTACCTCCTTTTTGGCTTCTTTTTTGGGATCATAATCACTATCATTTCCATCCATTGGATGAGCTTCTTCTACGTCATCATCACTGAGGACAGAGCATAAGAAGCTGGTCATTTTATCTGATTTTTTATACCTCAAATTCAAATATACATCAGGGTAAGATGGAATTATCTGCTCTCAAAGATCTCCTCTAAGTATATGGCATCTCAAAGCCATCTGTAGCTTTCAAAAGAGAGCTGTTACAAACACAATTTCTGCATTAAACTATGATAAACAATCAATCCTGAACTCTAGTTTCAAAATTACTTTCAGTGGGGCTGGTACTGCTGTCAAAAATCTTAGTTTCATCTTTCTTCAATTCAGCTACTTCTGCCAGCATGACCACTACAAGGTGAACTCTTATCAAGGCTAGAAATAACCTTTCATTTGCCACATTAGTTTTAATAGATCAATTTTCAAACCACTGCACCAGGTGGAGGAATAAACCCTTGCTGAAGTCTGTGGGGAACAAAAGGGGCCAGCATAAGATGGGAAAACACAGGACTGCTTTTTCACCAAAGTGCTCAAGATCAAGCAATTTAGTGGAAGAGGAAATGAAATCTGCTGAATTAAGGCAAACAGAAAAGGTTGAAGAGATAATACTTAGTTGAGTTCAACCCAGTTATTCACACAAGATAATTTCTGAATAAAGGAATGTAAAAATGCCACCAAAAATTCTAGTTATTACAAAAACAATACCCACCAAAATGCTGTATTAGAAGCAATTTTTTTTCTTCAGTAATTTTTCAGCTATATGGTCACTAAAGAAGCATATGGATTTTAGATTTCAGTTCTTTTCAATAATATATAAAGTAGACCCTTTTGCTCTAGTGAGGCAGTTTTCCATACATGTAAAAGAATACTTTGCAATATAAACATTATTAGGTTACTTACATATTCTACATATGAAATAACTTCTTTAAAAGTAGAAGTTGATACTTAGTAATACTAAGTGCAATATAACTTTAATTTCACTAGGAGAAATCACTTTCTGTTCTATCCAAGACAATTTAAAAGTATTTTGGGATCTAATTCTCATTGACTCATAGTGATTCTAAGGCTCCTAAAGTAAGAATTTATAAAAAGTTTTGTTATAAAACAGTAATTGGGCATTCTAATTGCTACAGCTCTTTACAGTGGTTGATCTTTCATTTTTAATTCCATTCTAGTTCAAACAAAACCAAACCAACCAACCAAACAAAAAACCCAACAAACCAACCAAACAAAAAACCCACCCCAAAACAGAAAACCCTCACACCCACAAAAACACTCTCCTCCCCACATAGTAATATAAGGTTAGACTTCTCAAATAAAGCATTATTTCTAAGTAACATTCCAAGACTTCAGGGTTTTTTTGAACACTTATTTTTACAGTTATCCATGAAAACATTCAAGTGTGTTATTACAACTCACATCAACTAGAGTGCTGTTGTTCTTAAAGCACAAGTACCAAACCCCTTGGCTAAAAGCAGAGACATCACCACAGATGCCCAAACCTAAAAACATGATTCATGCTGAAACATAATAGGTGGAAATTACTCTGACTTCTCTACCTAGAAGACTTCTCTACTTGGATAACTACTAAAGAATTTAAGAACTTACCTGTCTCCTTGATTGTTTCTGTTAGCTAGTTTTCGAGCCTGCCGATCCATCAAACTTGTCCTGGAGCGAGTTTTTTTCCAAGAATAGTAATATTTTACAAGGCTTGCAATAGTCTTGTCTGGAAGCTAGAAGAATTAATTAACATATTAATACTTTTTGACATTCAAATTCCACCTAAGATCATAATTCTGCTCTATTTACAACCACCTTTACCCAAGTGTTTAAAATGCATGGATGAGATAGAAAGGAGGGATGTATTTAATATAGATTTTTAAAACATTTGGAGGGAGGGGGAGAGTTGTTGTTTTTTTTAAATGAAAAAGCTATCAGTTCAAGCAATATGATGAAATTAATTTAGATCTTATACTCAAGGTTGTTCATTAAACTTTTATCCAGAAATCAGTACGAAATTTTAGCCCAATGGGAACCTTTGTTCTTAGTGCATCTGAACTCTTTAATACTTTTGATTAAAAACATTACTTTACCATTTGCTGGATCCTGTGAAAGCTCTTTCCATGGAAGCTAAATGCTTGTTCAAATAGGACTTTATCTTCAACTGTCCATTCATCAGGGAAAGGCGTGAAGTTAGGGAGATCCGCAAGGGACTTCTCAATATTGTGTTTGTGCCAGAACAACATGCCCAGAGCCTTTGAAAAGAAACAGCCCCTTTTGAGATTTAGTCACATTTCTAAATTGTTAAGAAGCATTAAATAATAATAACAATTTTTAAAAGCAAAATTTATTTTTACAACAAATTTACAATCAGAATCCCTTCTCAAAATGTATTTACAGTTTCATTGCCTCTGCACTACAGGTTACAAAGTTCTCTTTGGAGATGATATGAAGAGTGGGCACATCTGGACTTTAACAAAGGCATGAACACTAGGTAATTTAAAGGTTGGCATGGCAGCAGCAATTCTGAAGTAGCTTGACCTAGGCTGATAGGCTCAAATCTGACCTGCTTTCTTCCTTTGCAAGCATGTATAACCTACACAGCCCCTTACAGGTCTTCAGGCTTTTATTACCATCCGACTCGAAAATAAAAATACTTCTCAGCAGCCAGAGGATCATCCAAAATGCAAATCTGAAAGTTCTAAATTAGAGTGGTCTTTCTACAACTCTCCAATCCACAAATAACAGCACAGCCACTTCCATGTCGTGTGCACCTAATAAGGAATGGAAATTTAAATACACTTTCTTACATAATTTAATTTCTCAATATTCTTATTTATGCTGATTAGACTTTCTGACAGAGGAACACTGACAGATTTGATGTCAAGTCTGGCATGGGAATTGGAAAATCTAATCCACTCAGTTTCAACCATACAGTGCAGACACAGTCATGAATTGTTCATCAGCTCTCCAAACCCTTGATTTCACATCTTCTAATAACCTGGACATAAAATACTTCTTTTCTTGATAAAACGGGAATAGACAAGCACCTCTTGCAAAGATAACTTTTCTTCTACTATTAACAGTCTACAAATATTTTGTACCATAGATTGGTTTGAAAATTAGTCATTTTTGTAGACTTATTTTAAGATCCTCAGTTCTCTCTCTCCCTTAACACAGGTCAAGTCATAACCAAACATCACCAAACTGCAGGTATTCTGGACATTGTAACACTGGCAGCTTCTTTTTCAGACAGCACTTGACTAGCAAGTCTTTGCTATGATAAGCTTCCATCCTCCAAAACTTGGTCATACAACTTGTTTTCACTTGTACATCAAGGTGTTTTGGTGGTTTTTTGTGGTTTTGGTTGGTTGGGTTTTTTGCAGTGGGTGGGGGGGGTATTTGTTTGGGTTTTTTATGTTTTTTTTTTAACAAGTAATATAACTTTTGCATAAATTGGTTAGTTGATAAGGAAAATTGCAACAGAACTAAGTGCAGACCAGCAAAGTTTCATCCTATGCTTTTTATGGGAAGTTATTAAAAAAAAAAGTGAATTTGTTATTTGAAAACCTAGAATTCAATTCTGTTTCACTGCCTAAGAAAAAACTCACCTAGAGTTGGTTTGCCTCTTTTTTTTTTTTAATATGCAGGAAACCTTTTCAGTGCTGTCCTGATTGCAATTAATCCTTCAAAACTGTACCAGGTCTGACTTCTACTGTTAAACATCAGATTTGTAAGCTGCTTTCTTTGGAAATTCTTTAGCTAAATATACACACACAATCGCATGACATGCCCAGTGTATCAAGAAACATACCAAACCTTTCAAAAGTGCACATTACAAGCTGAGCATGTCATGAAAACAAAGAGCTCAATCTTTTGCAGAGAATCCAGACCACAACTGTATGCAGATCCATTTAACTGCAGTGTTTGCTGCCGTGCCTGAAGAGAAACAGGGTTAATTAATGGCAACCAAGAGAAGAGGAAAAGAAAAAGAGTTGTGCTATACTTTTATATACATTAAATAAAAAAACCCCAAGTTTAAATGAGCACTCGTTTCATAGCGAGTTTACATACCTGTTCCACATTGTATCCATGTTTTTCCTTTGCTATTGCTATGTATTCGTCCACTGTAACAAAGCAATGGCAGAATTATTCTTTTAGTTCAGCTAAGGTGACACAGAATTAACCAGCTAACATAGGAAAAGTCTTCCCATGCTTTAAGACACTCCATAGGCCCAAGTCCCACAAAACATTACAACTATTCATAGCCCTAGTAACAATAAAAAAGCCCACTGTCTTTAATCCAACATTTAATTTGATCAACTTTTTACACAAGCTAATTCTCAGGGAAAGAGATGCTTGCTTCCACATTTTTACAACAACAAAGCCACAGGGACTCATAATTTATTTAAATCAGAGACTAGCTGCTTACTGAAAGGCTATGTCTTCTTGGAACTCACTCCTAAGAACACAGCCATGCTGCAGGGTGGGGGCTGTCCAGACACCTGGGTTAGTTTAAAATTGAACTGCTTTTACTGTTTGTATTCCCAAACACGTTAAAAATTAACTTAAAGAGATTCTAGATCAATGATTATGCATATCCTCAATATTAATACAGCTTTCACAGCCCATTTTAAGTGTGGCATGAAGTCAGTTTCCAGTAAAGAATGGGAAAACTCAGTAATTAGGTCACCAAGTTCACCAACACCATATTTTTCCAAACCATATCTGGCCATACTAGAGCCATCTTTGAGTCAAACAATTTCTATCATTTTGCAGTTAAGTCCTGCTAGTTTTGATCTTCAATGGATAATTTTTTTCATTTTTTAAAGAAACAAACTCTTCCCATTTGCCTTTTACAGTTCACAATTAAGTGGTGACTAAATGAAGTTGAAAGGAAGCATGATTGAGAAAAGAAAATAATTATATCCTCATTATTCAATATTTGTCATGAACTGTTGCAGCAAAGAGTTAATTGCACTTTAAATGAATGAGGAAAGTATCTAATGATCATAGGTGTATTTTATTTCTCTGTTCTGCAGTAACAGAAGGTATGTTCCTTCCAAGGTGGAGGGACACAAACCTCTAACTACTGGTAATAAGCAGAAACTGTCCTGAGGACAAGGTTCTCATGACTGCCTGCTAAAAGTTTACTCCCCTGTATTACATTTGGGAAATTCTAGCACAGGAGGAAGGTTTAAACTAAATTAAACAGATAATTGATCACATTTAGTCAGATGACTCCTGTATTTCAGGTCACCTTTGAAGGGGAAAGTGCTCAGTTTTTCCTGATAAGGCAGCAAAAATAATTTCCCCTTGAACTGGGCCTCAACACATCTTTTTTGAGTTTATCCACTGCTACTCCTGCTCCTAGAAATATAGAGCAGCAAGTTCCTCATGTTTAGATATTTTGCTCTTTTACTAAGAGTAGTTTCCCAGATGCTGATGATGAGACAACACAGGAGGTGTGATTAGAAACAAGGACTTCAATATAAAATAAGAGATGATCTTTCCTTTCCCTGGAGTTTTCTAAACAAACAAACAAATAAAAGAGAAGTTTTGTGTTTAATTTAGTATCTTGCAGTTTCCCTGTGTATAAAATCAAGAGTGAATAGGTACACCAGAAATAATTATTTAGTTATACTTCAGCTTACAAATTCCTCATCAGGGAAGGACTTACATTTGGCATCTGGAATATTATGATATGGAGACCATACAAGCATCCCTCCATTATCTTTATCAGTGTATTTTGTGGCACCTGTAAAAAAACAAGTAAATCTCAGTACTTATCAAAATAATCTAGAGAACAACAGGACAGTAAGTAAAAGTCAACCATTTTAAGAAAGCCAGTCCCACTACTAAGGGAAGGGGGAAAAGAAGAAAATAATGTAGAATTAATGATTTTAAGACATCAAATGGCTGTATTTGAACACTACTTTTCTGAGGTTCAAACCTAACTGAACATCAGACACAATCCTAGTTACCACAAGTGCAGCATTAAAGTGCACTGATAAAGTTGGCACAAATTCAAACTGTAAAGGATTCCTTAAAACTAAAAAAAGCAACAGCAACAAAAAAAAGAGAGTAGAACACAGTCACCATTTCTGATCCTTTCAATAAGGAACCCTACTAACAACTATGCCAAAATCAGTTCTGTTAATACCTCTCTCTCTAGTTTTGATTTAATATTTGATCTCTTATTGAAGAAAGAAAAGAAAATATTTAGGAAAAGAGAATTACTTGCTTTCCAATGATGTACTATGTTTTGTTGCTCTTCTCTCTATAATTTAGCTGTGGTTTGTATTTGCTATAATCTTTGCAATCTTGAGATTCATTAGGACTGTGAACTTGATAACCAGCTAATTAGAAAGACTAAAGAACTCATGCACCTTCCAAAATGAGGTAAAACAGATTACCTAAATGAACCAATTTTTATTTATTTTTTTTTACCATAAATTAAGAGATGACCATTAGACAATGCATCAGGGTGTGAACAAGAAATGTCTAAACTTATGAGTATACCCTCAGTTTTCCTTCAAAAACAAATACCAAGCAGGTGCCATAGCCATTATCAGGTATTGAATATTCAAGTATTAAGAGTGAGAAAAATGAGCTCCAGAGACCTATCATTGGTGCCTGCAGTGACACTCCCCACTGTGGTGCCATCCTCACACAACTAACAACAGCTCCCACCAGAGCACCCCTTTTTCAAAGCACTGCTGTCTCTCCAGTATGGTTCCAGAACAGAGCAATTCTATCAGCAAGCTGACACTTTTTCAGCTTCACCCTGGCATTAGAAGTTGGGAACACACAGATGATGCTGTTCTGTACATCACAACCTGTACTGAGAATCACATGAAAATCTGGAAGCACACAAGGCTTGATAAAGCAGCATGACAGTCTGAAAGGCTATTGGCCCCCTGCACACAAAATACCATCACCTGCTTAAGCCTCAGCTTTGAGGGTAGGAAAAGAAACACAAACTAAGAGGAAGAACTAAATTTCTAAAATAAAAGCCTGCCAATCTTCAAAAGATATAGTAAACCAAAAGCAGGGATGTGAAGACAGCATGGAAAAAATGGAAAAGATTATATAATTCACTACCCCATTTACTAATTTCATTTAAGAAAGCTTGTTTTCAGGTAAGAGTGGAGAAAGTTAAGTAAGAAAAATTCATACTAAAGCCTTTGGAAAGTCCAAATCTGAGAATATAAACTCTGAATTTCTCCTATATGGATGACACAAGAGTCTGGTGCATCTCCAGCAATGGCATTCTCTACTTTCCAAGAAACTGCAAATAGTCCTCAACAGAAGTGTACCAGTTTTGTCATATCCTGCTACATCTAGAGATGGCTCAGAAAGTAGAAGCTGAAAACTATTTCACCTCTAGAATATAAAGTACTATAGGAAAACCTGTAGGAAGAGACAAAGTGCAGAAGATGGCAATTATTAACTCCAATAGGTAAGATATTTCAGATTTTTATTTTATTAAAACCATTTTTTCTTCAGTGAGAAAATTTCTCTCACTGCAGTAGTATCTAATGACAATGAAAAATGCTACTTCCCTCAGAGCTCCATCTGAAGACATGCTTATAAAAAGGGGATGGTGAGGGGAGAAGAAAGAAATCCTTAAACTAACTTCTAATTGTTGCTTCCAACCACAATCCACTCTTCCAAGAGACACTGACAAACTGACTTTAGTACAAAAATGTTATAAACCCGAGTTCATGTATAAAATAAGTTTACTACTATCACAACTTCAATCCTAAATGTTTAACAAAACAATGTATTTTCATAGAGCACTGTTTCAACTGTTTCTAGGCTGAGGCCAAAGGGTTGGTATTTACTCCACTCATTTTAGTATTCTGGGTGGGTACCCAAGGGCTAAATTTGTATCTTAAGACTGCTACCTAGTTTAATCTGTCACCCTTCCCTTCTCCCACCTCTTTAAGGGGGTTAAAAAAAAATAATAAACCAAAACACACACAAAAAAACCCAACAGAAAAGGCCTGTAAATAAAAACACATTTTAATGTATCTAGAAAAAAAAAAGCAAAAAAAAAAAAGCAAAAGCATATAAAACAATTCCAAGAGAAACAGGATTAAAGATAATTAATTGAGATCATGCCTATGCCCATCTATACAAATCTAGAAGTATGATAGAGTCATTGTGACATGACTTGCTACAAAAATAAAATGTAATCTAAGTGTAGATGTAAGAGCATAGCTTTTTGTCCAGCACTACTTCCACCTCTAAGAAATTATGCCTCAAGATGTATCAGGAAAAAAAAACCAAACAAAAAAAAAACCCACCACAAAACACAAACTCTAGAAGAAAGCATGAGATATTGCTGAGTTGTCCTCAGTTAATACATAGTTACCATGTTAATGGATTGTACTTTTATACACTTAATGGATTTTTTTTTTCTATTTTATAAGATCTAGGTGTTCTAAGGAAAAAAAAAGTTTATTATTAGAAAAAACCAAAATAAAACAAAAAACCCCAATACATCTATTATTAGGGCAAAAAGATACTTTCCTTGCTGGTATTTTACTACACATTATGCTTCTTACACAAAACTTACTAAAGAAAGATTATCATTAAGGAAAGGGATAAAGTTGTATTTAATTCATTTTTTGAGGAAAGAAGCATCAGTTGAATTCCACCCCCCAGGAACACTCTAAAGCTCTAAAAAGTCTGGTTATCAAAGTGCCTAAAATGAGTTCTGTAGTTGCAATGATACCATTGCATGTATCATTTCCAAACTTGAAACCACAGAACCTCAGATGGAGAGGTGAAGAGTTCTTTTAATCAAAAGAAAAACAAACATGATGTGTTTTTTCTAATTCAAGCGGCCTGTAGGAAAAACAAGCCCAGGCTGCAGGTTAGAAACAATATTTTTTTATTTGCGTTTATTTCTACGTAGGCAACATAAAGAGTGTAAATGGTTAGTCTTATTAACAAAGAGCCTTAGACTACGTGCTCCTTTCTAGGGGAAAGGCATTCCCTTATGCCAAGATCACGCATCCATCTAATCCCACCCTCCCCCTTCCTCTCCCTCGGCCTTTTCTTTGGCCTGTGGGGACTTGTGCCCATCAAGAGGGGCTCACTCCGGCTCTGGGAGGCACTATGTGAGCAGCTCCGGCCCAATCCTCTTCCGGTAGGAAATGATCTGACACCAATGGAGCCCCGTTTGGAGAACGGGAAAGTAGATTTGGCTTCATCCGACCGCTACAGCCCAACTGATCAACGCTCCTACGGTCTCCCTGCTCGGTGTAGTAACACAAGCTAGCCTTCTAGCAATTAACTCGCTCAAGGCGAGGAGCAGGCGAGGCAAGCGTACCCAGTATTCCTCGGGGCGGGGCTGGGGGAGAGGGGTGAAGGCGGCGGAGGAGAGCGGCTCAGCCTGCAGCAGCGGGGCTACCGAGGCTACTACAGCACACAAAACCAGGGGCAGGAGTTTCCCACCAGGCGCATCTTCCACTCAGCGCCTCCAGCCCGCAGCCAGGTCCGCTCTGCTTCCGGCAGCATCACTTCCCACCCTTGCCCGACAACATCAATCACCCCTCGGCAAATATATATTTTTTAAATCACCTTATAAGCGTTAGGGTTTAAGGGAAGAAGAAGAAAAAAAAAAAAAAAGAAAATT
>JANHGL010008069.1:0-22231 GCA_024611195.1 Ceyx melanurus | reverse complement strand
ATAGTGATGTTTTATATATATATATATATATATATATATATGGTGATATCACATTAATACTGTGCACAAGTGGACTGTGAAACTGGTCATTGAAATCCAGGAATTAAAAAGAACACAGACATTTATGTCAGTAACAAGACTGCTTTGCTTCAGGACAGATAATACTAAAAGAGGTTGGAAAACAACAAAAAAATAGGTACATAAACCATTTCCTTTGTCAGTTCACAGATAGGTTTGTCAGGGGTGGTGGCTCTGCTGTGGCTCCTTCTGGCTTATTAGTGCTGCAGCAACCACTCCTGCCTCTCCTCCTTCAGCTGGAGCTTCTAGCATTGGAGGTTCCTGGTTGGATCTGTGTAGCTGGGTGTCCCATATGCCCTGCCCAAGAATAAACAGGCCACTGTACTCAGATTAAATCAAAACATACAGAAACACCCTTATGTTGCAGTCACCCCTGGCCTGGAAATTGCACATAGAGCAAAGGGTGAAGTGGGAGAGGAAATACTCGGTTCTATATTTTGGTCATTGCCTGATTCTAGAGAAAAAAACCTCTTTTTTTCACATAAGAAATTGCTGGTGATCATGTGCCTGAGAGGAGAAGAGCAGAGCAGATCCAGTGTGTCAAACATTTGTCTCCTGGAGGGCAGGGTTAGTGCCAAAAGCTCTGCCTGGCTCCTTTTTTTTCGGTCGATTGTGCATGATCATCCCCAAAAAGATGACACCAGCTGCTGGCACTGGCTCCTGCCAGCTGTCTGCAGTTTCTGCACAGCTGTATCCTGCTGTGGAAAACACCAGCAGGTAATAGATGTTCCCCTGAGGCTGAAGGGAACTGTTCTACATCTCACCCCCTGCTGCGGGTCTTCTGTCGTCGCCGCTCGACCTCCCAGCCACGCGACCTGCCTCTAATTAACCTTTACCAAAGGGTTATTTGCTTGGGGTTTTTTTTCCCCCCCACAGGACTATTTTTAATCTTCACCCCTCTCTTTCAAACACAGGTAGTGATTAATTACTCAATTGTGAAGGGATTGAAGTACAATCAAGCAACACCCACCTTCCATCAATGGCGCGACGCGCGGCAGGTCTACGGCTTGAATTTTGCAAGCAAAGAAGAGGCTACAACCTTCTCCAATGCAATGCTCTTTGCTCTCAACATCATGAATTCCCAAGAAGGAGGTAAATTCTGCTCTTTATTCATCTCTGGCATTGCACAGTGCTGGTTATCAGTCACCCAGTGTGGTGGTATTGGATAATGTGCCATTGAAAGTGTTGGTCTCTGCTTTAGATCAGCACTTTCTGGGGTGTGAGTTGTGTTTGCATCTTGCTTTCACTTTCCTTCACATTTCTCAGAGTAAAAATCCATAGTTATTTGGGACTGCCTCAGCAGAGAAGCAACCCAGCTGATTTAGGTGGATCTGCACATGCATTATACCTAAGATGGCAGAATATGAATTGAAACGAAGAGAAGCTAGAGAAAAATAAGCAACATTTTATTGCTCAGAGATGGTATTTCCAGGGAATTTGGTGTCAGCCATTGGCTTTCAAAAAGAGGATATGTTGGGCTCATGGTTATTTCATAAGGTGAAATGGAAAGGTTTGTGCTCTGGACTTTGAGTGCAGTTGAAGTTTGTGGTGAAGTTTACTGTTCTGTGAGGTTGTCGTTGCACTGGCTTGACAAGGACCCAAAATAAACTCCTGGTTTCTCAGTGGAAACCTGTTTCTGGTCTATCTGGTTAAAGTGCTGCTCTCAGTTACATGCCTATGACCTTTCTGCAGCTCCTGGGCTGGGAACAGAAAGCAATCCTTGTGTGGTGTCTTTTTATACACAGCACAACCCTGTTTTCCTTTTAAAAACACAGTGAGTCAGGTTTACATCACTTGCTGCCATCCAGGTTCCACTGGCCATGGGCAGCATCTAGGGAGAGGTTGTCTCTAAAAGTCTGGAGATGAGATTTAATTGCTCTAGGGCTAAAGTGAAAGAAACTTGTCTTAAAGTGAATATTTTAATTATGTTACCTACTCCTGGCAAAGAATGGCAGGTATTTTTAAGAATGAGTAGTTGAAATATTAGATTTCTGAGTTTATGGACATACAGGAAATAATAATATGCATTTTGGGGTTACTCTTTTATTCATTTACTTGGCACACTGAAGATGCTTTACAGACACATAAGGTCCAGCCCATGCTACAGCCAGCCTGTGTTAACCTGGGTTGCATGTCAAGATCATCCCTGGGGAGGGATTCTTCCCAGGAATGTGATGTCCCAAAAAGCTGGGAGAAAAGGCCCAGTCTAAATTTGCTGTCTGGTCATATTTTTACAGTATATGAACTCATATTCTTTCCCACAGCATCAGTGTGTGTCCTCAGGGTAAAGCAAGCAGAGCAGGAGCTGAACATGCACTCAGCTCAGTCTTGTGCTTTGTAAGGACTCTAATAATCATCTTAAAAAAAGGAAACAATTAAAAAAAAAGGACTAAAAAGGAAGCAATAATACCAATGTGTACCATCCTGCCTTTAGAGTGACAGTTGCCTCACTGAACCCCAACTGTTTCCCTGCCAGTTTGTTTATATACCTAATTACTTCGATTTCCATGTAAGTCTCTTTAATCTGTTCTCCTTTACAATCAAAAGTGAAGGGCTGGTTCTAAGCCAGACTGAAAAATGAGAGCACATGAGAACCTTGACTTGCTCGTTACCCATCTCTTGTTTCCAGCTCTTTAATGATGTCATTTACTAAGACCATTAGCATGACAAATTACTTCCCATTAACTTGTTTTGCTTTCATGGGATGTCCATTTTGTGAAGCCAGACCTCTCAGTGGCATGTTACCTGGTGCAAGGAGGGACAAAGCATCACCCCTTTTTGTCCAGGGACACTGTGGAAAATCCACTTTGCAGAAGGAGGCAGTTTTGGGACTTGGCGTGACCAGCTCTGGGGGCATCTTGGGCTCCCATGGCTTAAAGTTCCTCTTGGAGAAGAATGAAAGTCTGAGCTGTGCAGCCTACTGAGAAATGCTGCCCCTGACAGTGAATATAACTCATTGTGGGCTTTTCAAGTCTTTGCCCTGGGGACTTGGATGGTTATTGTTGACTTACAAAGCAAGAAAGTCTTCTTTCTCAATGTAAACATCATCTGCTGGAAAGCCTGTGTTGCACAGTTACTCACAGTTGAAGAGTTCAGCTGTCTTACCTGACTAAGGAGTTGGAGGAAAGCATGAAATTGGAGGGAGGTTTGAAGGAAATGAATAGTGAGTTAATTTTTTTTTTCCTTCTGGTAAGAAAGCCATTTTCTTCTTCTGAGCACAAGTGGCTTGCAGAGCACACAGTACAGATGTGGGGGGTCACAGAGGGTGCAGAGTTCAGCCCCATGGCTCCCAGCACAGACTTTGACAGACCCAGCTTTAACTCTTCAGGGAGCCTGTTTTGCAGTCAGAAGGATTTCTCCCCCATCCTCTTGTTGTGACTAGCAGATCTGCTGGGTTTTCTTTTCCCCCACTCAGGACTGCCATGTAGCACTGATGATTTTTTGCTGTGCTGAATTCTTCTGAGCTAAATGGAAACCACTTCAGAAAGGAAACTGGATGGGGAGAAAACTTGAGAGATTTGAAGTGAGCCTCACGCACGTTGAGAGTGAAACCTCTGCCAGCACCAGTGCCCAGCACCATTGCCCTCAAACCCTTGGTTGGCTGAAACTGGGGCAAACTGGCAAAGCTCTCGGAGCTCAGGAGTAGGAGATGCAGGGTGGCTTTTTCACTAGAAGTGGCAAAAGATTTTATTAGCTTGGAAAAAAAAAAGGTGGTATCAAAATGTAAGAAATCCAGTCTATTTATAGGGTGTTTTCTTGCTGAATATACCTCTGGCAAGGGCTATTTTGGGGGCTGGTGTGAACTATTTATACATCATGTCCCATGTCAATCCACAGCTGAGTAGAGCTCACTCTTGACCCTCAAAAGTGCAAAAAAAAGCTGCCTTGTTCAGGAAACTCCATGGCTTCAGAAGCAGCTTCAAAACTCTGAAGTATATGAAGAGCAAATGGCTTTTTGTGATGAGTATTTTTCTCTTTACCTTTTCCAGGCATGTTGAGTGTCAGTGCATTTTGTTTTGCTCAACAGTAATGGCCTATGGGTCACTTATTTATTGATTGTGCATCTGATTTCTTTCAGTGAAAAAGAAATGGCTCTCTGGAAGAGATTTCAGTTTTTAAAAGCCTTCTTTCATCTTTGTGTTCATTTTCTGTCATTCTTAAAGTGCTTTGGTATTTGGTGTCCCAGCGTAGTCTCTAAAATAACATCACTTCATTTGTGTTGGATGAAGAACCAAAGCAGATTGATTTTTATGATGGTGGTGTGCTCCTCCAACTGCTGTTTATTTGTGGAAAAGTAAACTATAGAAACTTGAAATGCACAATATATAGGGTTTGAGATAGGTTTAGGTTGTTAGCTGGCAAGAAACATGGTGCTTTTGTTTTTCATCATTTATTCAGTAGATTTCTGGATTCCCATCTAAGACCAGAATTTATAATTCACATAATAATTCTTGATTTCCTCTAGCTGTGATCTCACTCCTTGCTTGTGTGCGTGATGACTTAAACAGGTAATAACTGTGACCATGATCCTCCTGGAGTTAATGGGAATAGAAACAAACCGTTCTCTCCCCAAACTTTCTAATTAACAGATTATTTCTAATTTTGCTGTAATTAATTAGTAAGTACAATAATAATTAAACCTCTAGTTTCATCATCATCAATTAGAGACCTGGAAACTAACATGCATAAGCAGTATGATAGTTCATGGATTTCCCTTGGCCAGTTAGAACTCTCAGGAATACACGTGTGTTGTGTGTGTTCACACAAGCAATGCACATCCGATAATCACTTCTCTGCCTGAGCTCTGCAAACAGATGGTCTTTGTACATGCAAATGTGGAGGATTTAATACCAGAAGTGAACCTGGGAAAAAAAAATCACACATAAATAGCTAGAAGTCAGGAATAAGTTGGTGGGCTGAGCGGGTTTTTCAACATGTAATCCAAATAAAATTGACAGGGTTTTGACATTTGTTTTGAAACTTTGCTTTTGTTATGCACCACAGTTCATTGCATGAGCAGTGTTCAAACGTGTTCCTGCTCAAAACACACAGCATTTGGGACTGGAAAGCTGAGCTGGGACAGGCAGTGGTGCAGCTGGGGAGGCAGGGATAGCTCTGCAGCCCTCTGCAGTGGCAGGCTCAGCTGAGGGGAGAAGTCTGAATTCCAACCATGGAGTGAATCCCCATATGCTGCCTCCAGCAAAGCATGGAGAGAAGCTTCTGCTGCTGGCTGGTAATCCCCAGGGAGCTCTAAGTCTATTAATTGCCTTCTTAGCTGACTCCATGCAGTCATCCAGCATCTTATTTTCACCAAGTCGGGGACCTGAAAGCTCCAGGTCGTGTGGCTTTCTGCAAGCAGAATCTCAGACTGTTGGTAATATCTCCAATCAATCCTAATGAAGCAATACGGCTGAAAATGGGATTAATTTCACTGAACTCCAGGCACACAGATGCTAGGCATCTAGTCTGCAATCATTGGGTAGTTTCCACTCCACAGAGCCAGGAGGTGTTGGGTGTAGATGAAGCCCCGTGCTGTTGGCTGTTGGCTCCACAAGCTGCACACTCCCTGTGACAGCTCAACTGTGACAAAATAGAACAATCCAGGCTCCTCCTGCAGTTCAGGAAGGAAATAATCTGCTCATAGGTGATTTCAGTTCAGGGAGCCTTTCCCTGCTACATGCTCAGCTGCACTGCTGCAGAGAAGGCAGCAGGGATTTCGGTCTTGGAGGTGCATTTAAAATTCAGCACCAGTCCTAACGACACAAAAGCCAAACCCTGCAAAGCAAGGGCTGTCAATCTGATTAGCATGGATTGCTTCAGCTGCTTGTCTTGATGAGGATTCTGGAGCACTCATGGAAAACATCAGTTTGGCTCCTGCATCCTCTGCTGCTGCTTCCCAGACTCCCTCTGGTGGGCAGTGCAGGCCTGGAAGATGCTGAGCACGTCTGGACCAGGGTATTGGAGAGAGACACTGTGGGCACAGCAATATAAGGGAGAAATTAAAGCTTATTTCGGTCCCTAAACAGAAGGAAAATACCAGTACTTGCTGTACTGGATTTTCTCTGGTATGAATCGGGCCTACCCTCTGCGCTAAGGGAGAGCGTGCTGAAAAGAGCCTGGTTTTCTAATATCCACCACATTTTGCAGAAGAGACCCATTTTGTGCTCTTAATCCCCCCTGAGTATCACTGAGGTGACAGTTGGATGCCCAAGAAATTCAGGAGCGGGTCCTTGGTTCTGATGGGTGGGATCCAAGGGGTGTGAAGTGGACTGTGGCCTTCCAGCAGCACTGCCTTTGCTGCTACAAAAACATCCTCAACACCAGTTTCATCCTTCCTTAGACCTGTGAGGAGGTGTCCTCTGTGTGAGGAGGTGTCCTCTGTTTGTCTGCAAAGTGAACACCCCAAGTCTATCTGTGTGGTTTAACCAAATGCTTCTGAATCCTCTGGGAAAGCACCTGAGACTGAGAGACTAAAAGATACTGGCTAGAAATTAGTTCTTATACTATATAGTATATAGTTCTTATGCCATATGTATATAGTTCTGATACTATATAGTATATATTTCGTAGACATGAGCCCCAGAGTTAATATTTCCTAGTCAGTAGGACTGACCCTCTGAGGGAGACCTCAGTTCAGTGTGTTGATTTTATTCTTACTGAACACTCAGCCTCTTGCCAGGCTCCTCAGTGCTTTTCTCTCCTATCTCCAGGGCATTCCTCCCTGTCTTCCCTTCTTATATCTGTCTGTCTTGCTCCTTCATGGAGACAGCAGAAAAACAGCAGCATTTCCATGGATAAGAACGTGGAGTAATAAATTCTCTTAAGAAATCTCCAGAGGCAATTCCCTCTGGTCTGTAGGGAAGCACTGTGTGCCCAGATCCACCACAGCTCCCAGTGTAAAGGTCCAGTAAGAGAGGGAATGTGCACTGACGTGACACACTGACTGACTAATGACATCCTATCCCAGTGATACAATTAACCAAATCCTGTGTTTTTCGAAACAGATTCACCTACAAGAGCTAAAGAGGAGGCACAGCTGTAAAACATTTAGTAAAGCAGAAATTTGACAGGTATTTGTCACAGATGACAATCTTCTCTTGTATACCTCTTGCAAATCTTCTCTTGCACACTCTTGTCTAAGAAAAATCATGTAAATACTACACATATCTTTCTGCAAAGAGTGCAGTGTATTCTTGGGAGTAAAAATGTTGTTAGGGATAAATCTGTTGTTGTATTAGGAGTTCAACTAACAAGATGTGCATTGACCATGCTGGGAAAGTTGCCATCTAAAGATTTGACAGCTAGAGACATACAGTGGGAGGAGATTAGGACCTCTTGATCTGACATACAAATGTTTCTCTTGAAAGAGTGTGAAGGATGGGAATGGATGAGGTGGGAGGGAGCCAGCTAAATAAACATTAGGGAATATTGTTGATACTTTCAGAAGTGCCTGGATCCCCACAGCTAGCTGTGGTAAGCTAATCTTTCCAAATCCTTTGCTCCTGGCCGAAGCAGACAAGGATTTTGCTCCAGTTTTGCACAAACTTTTGTCTTCAGACTTCAGGTGGCAAGTTCAGACTCCTGATACCAAGCTAAAACTGATAAGAGGTGCAATCCAGTAGTAAGCTTCTCAGGGACAGTGCCCAGAGCTATCCTTCTGGGAAGGAGCCTAAACACTCATATAGCTGCCTGTGTGGCTTCTCTTGGTGCTGTAGGTGTAGCCTTTAGAGCCCAAAAATCAGCATGTGGTGTGACAGGGTCTTTGCAGCAGATGATACCTGCAAGTTGGTTGTTGTTGATATGGATTTCTAATGATGCTCCTTTGCTGTTCACTAGGAGAAAGAACATTAGTCAGTATTGACTGAAGGGTATCTTGGGCTTTTTCACACTTGAAAACATAAACACATGCCACAAGTCATGGAGATTATCACTTCTTTTGACTACTTGAACTTGCTAAATGTGAATTGCTCATTCTTGTGAAGAAATTGTGAATTTCCTGCAGTGTGGCAGGGGTGCAGGTACCCACATGCCAGTTTAGTGGAACTGGAAGACATTCAGGAGGCTGGATGTTGTCAGAAATCCATTTGAATGTGGATTGTTCTGAAACAGAGAATCAGAGAATCACAGTGGTTTGGGTTGGAAGGGACCTTCAAGCCCATCTCTCTCCAACCCCTTGCCATGAGCAGGGACATCTCCCACTAGACCAGGTTGCTCAAAGCTCCACTTAGCCTTTAAAACATCCAGTGTTGGAGCATCTACAACCTCCCTGGGCAACCTGGTCCAGCATCTACTGAAATTCAATGGTTGTTTAGTTCTAAGGCATTTGAGTTGACAGGGTATTTGTTTGTTCTTTTCTCAGCAGTAGGCACCCAGTGTTGGCATCCACCTTAGAAATTAATCTGCACATTTGGATCTGGGTTCTTAGATTCCCCTGTATCATTTCCCAAATATATATACACTTCACTTTCACTTCTCAAGATGCTTTGCCAGGAAATCTTCTGGGATCCTTGCTAAATGCAAAACAAACACTTGGAAACAGCAACCAGAGAGGCTAACTGAACTCGGATCAAAGAAAACAAGTCTTTTGGTGTTCTCCAGAGCCTGCCAAATCACTAAATGCTGCTGCTGCTGACTGAAAAGGGTGGCACATCTAATGCAAGGGCTGGCAAGAGTTGGGATGCACAGCACCCTGGAGCCTGCAGGGAGGGACAGAGCCCAAAGGCAGCAGCAGCAGCAGCAGCAGGGAGCTGCTCTGGAGATGCAGTAGGGGCAAGAAGCACCAGGAGAAAGTTTGATCCCTGTGGAGTCAGCAATAAACTCCTGGCTCTTTGAGATCAAGGAGAAACTTGCCTCTGGTTTGTGAAAGGAAGGAGGGTTTGGAAAGGTGAGGATCCAGAGGGAAGCAGGCTGATGCTTTCTCTTGATTTCATTCCTCATCTCCCTGACCTTTCTGATCACTCTAAATTTCATATTTAGCCTTCAGGGTAAGGCTGGATCAATAAACATGATGTATTGCTCTGAGGAGAACTGCCATTTGATCCCTTCTGGGGGATTTTTTTTCCCCTCTCTGCTGTAACATTCCTGTAAGGCCAGAATAACTGCATTTTTGGAGCCATTATTGCAATGATTTTCTTACAGATGAGATTGCCCCTGGGTGGCTTTTTATGATCTCATCAGCCAGAGGAGTGCAGCCCCTCAACTGCTGCTCTTTGCTTGTCAGATTTTACTGCCTTGTCCAGAATCTGCCCAATTAGGGTCATGCTTTATCTATTTCTTGTCTCAGGTCACATTATTTTGCAGTTAGCTCTTTCAACACTGTCATCTTTTTCAATCATCCTGTTCCCTGGTGCAGAAAGTTGCAGGCAGATGGAATGGAGCTGTTGGAGGTGGGGGGCTCAGTCAGCAAACCTGACTACCCAAGGAGATAATTTTTCCAGTGATGCACTGAGAAACCATTGCAAAAACCTCAGGAGTGTCTTTGGTTGGGAATCCTTTCAAGGTTCCTTTAATGGAAACCAGAATTTTTCCCCAGAAATAAATTCTATCTGATAGTAATTTTTATTTTCCTAAAACCAAAATTGCACTTTTGATCTTCCTGAAAAGATAAAGTGTGTATTTTTCGTTCAGAAATGACCTTTTGTTTCACTTTTTTTTTTTCCCCAAAAATACTGTATTTGGTTATCTTGAAGGCACTAACAAAATCCCAGCTTTCCAATTCAAAATAAAAAGACATTCCAGCTAAACTATTCTTTTGCATTTCCATTTGAAAGCTCCAATCCAAGCTCTGTTTGAAAAGCTGAAACAAAACATTGTGATATTTTTAAAGAAAAGGCATCTTTTCTTCAGAATTCAAAGCATGATACGTGTGTGTGAATTAACAAATTGTTTTTAAATTAATTTTTTTTCATTAAGCCCCAAAAATTAACCTTAAATGCTATTTATTTTTTTTTCCTCACTGATGCACTAGCAAGAGTAATGCAGCAATGATTCCTGGTCAACAGTATCTTGAATTTCTTGCCATTTCTTGAATTATCTTGACATGATTTTGCTTATGGGTTATTTTTAGCATTAAGTTTAATTTACAGCTAATGTGAGAACAGTAGCTATTTAAACAAAACTGCAAAGCATATTGTCAGTTTTCACACTCCATAAATTAAATGAGTATTTTCTCATAGTACATGATAAACAGAAATAGTGGGATGTCTGGCTTTTTAATCATAGAAAAGCTTCCTGAAAATATCTTTTTTTTTTTTTTTTTCAATGATGGTTTTGAGGAGAACCATGAAATAGTTGCAAATATATGATATTTAAATGGAAAACCAGGAGAAATGTGATGTAAAGAGCTGAAAGCTGAGCAAGCCCTAAAATTAGGTGGGGTTGGTTTTTTTCCAGTTGTACCTTGGCTTCATATTTTGCAGTGTTTTTTTCCTTGGGCTGTCCTTACTACATTTCATTCTTCTCAGTGAGCTGTTAATTTCTTTCACTGTGGTTAATAAGAGTGCTTAGAGATGAACTGTAGGCTCTGGAGCCTCTGCCATCATGCCCCAAGTTGTTTGTCCTCTCCAAGGGGTTTAAATTGAAATCAATCTCTTTTTTTTCCTCCCTCTGAATGGCAGGAATGGTCACCTAGTGCTTTTCCTGAGTGTTCTGCTACTTTTTGATTCTCAAAAGAAGGGCAAAGCCAGAGTTCTCCCTGTTGGCATAGTGCCTGAGCTGGCATCATCAATACAGTGATGCTCTGGTGTTTTGGGGTGGTTTCCTCACAGCTTCTACAGCTCCAGGAGCAACTAGGAATTGGGTGGTGTGTTTTTCTAGGGCTCATAGCACAGGGGAAAAGAATGAAAGCCTCAAAACCACAGTGATAAAACCAAAAACCAGGGAGTCCTTGGCTTGCAGCTGGCTCTAGAAGAACTGTTTGAGCTTGGAACACGTGCAGAGAAGCAGCAAAAGAATCTTGTAAAGATCTAGAGGATGGCAGGCAGAGGTGGCAGGGGTAGGAGGAGCAGCCCAGTGTGGCAGCCAGTCCCAAACCCTGCAGGAGGGAGCTCTGCCTTGCAGCACTACCCACTTGACACTGCTTTTTGCCCGTGGGCACAGTGCAGCCAGCTGCTGCCAGCCTGTAAACCCCTCTGCTTGTCACCCACTGCAGGTCCTGGGCTGGCCCCTCTGCAGGGAAATGATTTTCCTCAGTGCAGAGAGATGTGCTGGTTGGTACCTGCTCCTGTGGTTTGCACTCAAGTGGAAGAGAGCTGCAGGATGTCTCTGGTGTGTGGCTATGGAAATTACCATGGAAACTGCTGCATTTCATGTGCTCAGTGTATTCCCAGACTCTGCAAGAAGCTGGGGCTGTGTTCACTGATGCAGCTCAAAGTCAAGTTCTGTTGAGCCACTAACTGGTTTTCAGCATCTCTTTTCTTACCACTATCCATGTTAACTCTGTTTTTTTTTCTTTTCTGCATTGTTTTGCAGCACAGGCACTTGTCTGCACCAGAACCTCTTTAGTTACAAGATAAATCATCATCTAGAACACCTCTTCCTTGACACAGAAAGAGTAGAATAGCACTGGAGGAGTTGTCATCATTTCACTCACTTAACCTCCTTTGGGAGTTCTGAAGTCTGAAGGTCCTAAGTTCTCAGAGTCCCATGAAATCAGTTATTATTAAATGAACATAAATCCTCATAAATTAACATAAATCTGTGTACTAGTGCTGTAGCACACAGAATAGCATCGTGGTGTTTGATGCTGCTAGGAAATTGAATATTAATTAAATACTAATTCAGCATCCTTCTTTGATCCTTTATTTCACAGGTCACCTGTAACAGCAGAGCTGAAATTCAGGAAAGCATTTAAGAGACTATCAAGTATACTTAGGTATTTAATGCTGAATTATCTTTGAACTACCTTAATTAAGATCTAGAAGCTGCTTAGTGGACCCCAGGGCAGGGGTTTTTTAATTTTGCAATGAAAGCCATAGTCAGATGAAATGTTTTCTCTCTGTATGCTGTGGAGAATAGTGATATTTACTTCCTTAAGGGATATTTGTTTCCTTAATGTCTTCAGAGTTATTTAGGAACCACTGGAGGTCACCTGGTCAGCAGAGGTCACAGGGACCACAAATGACATGCAGATTGCAAGTGTAGTTTTTAATGACAACCAGCCTAGGAGTTGTCTGGTTTCTCCTTCAGTCCACAGAAGGATTTCCATTGACCCCCCATGAGAGTTTTGTGTGGTGTGTGCAGTTATTGATTGATTTGGTGGTTAGTTTTGATGCATTAATGGAGTTTTAGCTAAAAAACACCAAATTCCTTTCTTTCTTTCTTTCTTTCCATCAGTGCCATTTTATATTCATTAATGACACATCTCAACTTGAGAAAGGGAAATGTGAGCCAATTGTGAAAAAAAAAAGTTGGTTTGGCTAAACAGACATGTCTGCAAAACTCCACTGAAATTCAACAAGTAATTCAGCTTATCTTCTCATAGAGTACTATTATTAGCAAAGCATTTAATTAGCTGTCCATTGCAATTGAGCTGAAAGCCAAATACCTCAGCTGGCATTTCCCAAGTAGCCCATCTGTGGTTCAGGGAGCAGCTCTTTTGAGTGTCACATGGAGACTGGATAAGATTTTATTGCAGAAAGCTTTATGATAAACTTCATTGTATTATTATTTCCAGCCAAAAATAAAATCCCACCTTGTTTTTGAACTTTGCAGAGCAGGGCTGATGGTTGGACTGGATGATCCCAAGGGGCTTTTCCAACCTGAATGATTCCAGGATTCTATGGGTCATTCCTAAAAAAGAATTCTTAACATCTGTCAGAATTATTTAGCTCCCTAATTTTGCCTGTGTTGGGCACTGAACTCTTATTCATACAGACATTTTAATGTTTTCTACTATGCTCTTTATAGGTTGCTACTGTAAAAAAACACATTTGTTAGTATTATTTGTGTAGCATCCAAGAAAGAAAGAAATGGGAAGGAAAGGGAAGGAGAAAGGAAAGGGGAAAGCAAAAGGGAAAGGGAAAGTGAAAGGAAAGGAAAGGAAAACAGAAGAACCAACCTCACCTTCACTTTCATTCCTAGAGAACAACCTTTCATTGGGTTTTTTTCCTTGTTTGAAGTGCCAGGTTCCTGAAATCCCTTTGGACTGTTAGTTGCAGAAGAAATGCAGAGAGGAAAGAGCCATCCTGCAGGATTCAGAGAACTGGAGATGTTTTGAGGCCGAGCCACAGGAGGGGGTGGAAGCAGCACCTTGGCCCTGGTGGGCACTCAGAGCTCCCTGGCCCTGGTTCAGCAGCCAGGCAGGAGCTTCTCTCTCCTCTGCAATGAACCAGCTGCTGGAGCAGATGATCGTGCTGAATTTCAGGTCATTTGATAACTAGGGCAGGCAGCCCTGCTTGGCAGTTCAGCTTGGGTGACACGGAGATGAAGAACTTCATCTCAGCCACCATCTCAACCATCACTCACGTTTCTTGGCTGCCCAGAGGGGTTTGTGCTGGGGGTGGGGAGGGGGATGTCAGCCAAACCCCACCCTTGGCAGCCAGACAGCAAGCTGCCTCCTGCTTGACACTTCTGCATGGGAGAAAAGCACTGGCCACGGCTGGGTTTTTAGGTCTTTATTATGAATGACATTCAGCTGGGTTCTTGTTTTGGCTGTCTCTTGGATCTGCAGGCTGCCTCTGGCCCTGGTAGGCTCCTCCTGCTTGTGCCAGCTGCTTCTTCACTGTGAATTGTTGTGCCAGCTTCCAGATGGCAAAGAAATTCTCATACCAGTGTCAGGGTGTGGCAAGGAAAGCTTCTGAAGTCCTTCAGTGGCTTGGCAATACCTGAGAGGGGGTGCGCGGGGAGGAGAGGTAGAGAGCAGCCCAACCATGCTCCTGCCTCAGGCTGCTTGGAAGGATCCCAGACTCATTCAGCTTGGAAAAGCCCCTTGGGATCAGCCAGTCCAACCAGTTCACCCCTCAACCATGTCCCTCAAAACCACCTCCAAACACCCCTTAAACACACTCAACCCCCTCCCTGGGCAGCCTGTGCCAGTGGCTGACCACTCTTATTTTTCCCTCCTGCCCAGTCTAGATTCCCCTGGAGCAGCTGAACCCATCCCCTCTGGGTCTGTCACCAATGCCCTGTGAGCAGAGCCCAGCACCAGCTTCTCTGCACTGGCCTGGCAGACTTGTTTTCTTCATTTCCAACCGAATACACCCTTGAAGGCAAAGAACTATTTTTAACTCTCATTCTGGGCAGCCCTTTTTCTCCCGTGCTGGGAGGGAAGATCAGTGCCCTGTGTCACAAATGTCTCACAGTCTCTTACCTCACCAGCCTCCTTCCCAGCAGGAAAGCCACATAATGGGACAGAAAGTTGGTCACCCAAGCTCAGTGATTCAGAAACCTGTGAGGGATGAAGAGGGAGAAGGGAAGCCTCCTTCATTCCTTAGGAGAGGTCCCAGTGTGGGTGGTAAGTCAGTCAAACAGGTATTTGTGACTCACCAGCTCAGCCTGTGACCCCTGCAGGGCTCTCAGGCACACCCAGCAGTGTGCTGAGCACCATGGTGAGCCATGGTACACTCATATCCCATTTTTTTCCACCTGAATCCACGGGTGTTTTGGTGGAGCTTGTGGTTTGGGATGCCACTCATCCCAGCTCTGGTCTGGCATGGTGTCTCTGCCAGCCTCCCCCTGTCATCACTGCAGACAGACCCACCAGGGAGGGTTCATCCCTCCTTCAGGCTGACACTGAGGACTGGGGAGGGTTTAGGAGCAGGAAACTGAAGTGGTTTTGAGTTGTGCTTGCAGGAATTTGAAGCTTTTTCTTGGATCTCAGGCTTGCTGCATCACAGGAAACACATGTCACAGGCTCTCCCAAAATGCCTCTTCTTACCCTTAGGGAAGACATGTCTTTTCTGAACGTTTTCAAGTGAATCATAATCAATTTGCAAGTTGAAATTAATTAGAGTAGAGCCCTCTGAGAAGTACCAAATCCATGCCAGTGCTTCCTTTATACCAAATACTCTTAATAGCAGCCTAGCTCATATTTCTAAATTCCCCATCAGTTGATTTAATTGAATATTTTTTTGGTAGAAGACAATTTAGAAAGCAATATGTTGTATTACAGGTGTGTTATCAGTGACTATTTAATTGTTACCAAGCTATGAGCTACTGACAAGCTTAAATAACTTGCAAGCAGGGCAGCTGTCACCAGCAGTGACTTACCAGCCTTCAGCTATTTTGCCCCTAGCAGTACCCTGCAAAGAAAAGCTATGTAAAGTGCAAACATGTCTTTCAAAACCAGTTTAATTTATGCCTGCAACCAGTGGCATGATTTAATCATAACATATTAGAGAATGGCATCAGTACAAGGCACTCCAACACAGATATATTTCTGGTGGCTGTAATTTTCACTGCAGTTGACAGGGCTTTTCTGGGTTCACTCTGTGAGATTCACATCTGCCTGGAATGCTTCTTGCTCTCCTTGGCAGAAACTTTCAGGCTTGCATCCTCTTTGAAATTGTAACTGGAAAAAAAATGGTGTACTGGTGGGGAGTGTACACAGGAGTCCTTTAGAAGTGGTGATGGTTGGAGCAGAGAAAGGGAATATGAAAAGTAAAGCCTGGTTCAGTGTCACACTCTTCTGTGGGTAGCACAAACCATCTAACACCAATCCTCAGGAACAGAAAATGGTTTTTATTTTCAGGGCTGCAGTGATCTGAGCATGTTGGTGGCTTTTTCAGTATCTTTTGCCCTTGAAATTAATTGTTCTCCCTGTTTTCCAGAGTAGAGACATTCTCATTGACTGCAACTACTAAAACCATGGAGCCAATCAGTTCATAGCATTATTTTAGTTCTGCATGGCCTCTGGAGTCTGAGCTATCTCATGTGCTGCTAAGCATAGAAAATAGATATTAGCAATAATAATAATAATAATAAAAAAGCTGCCTTTTGAATTAAGAGCAAAATGCACAGAGAGTAAAATGGACACAAGGTGCCTGAGCTGCAGGTTGGCTCCAGATAGCATCAGAGGTGCTCAGACATATAATTAGTCTTCCTACAAAAGGCTTCATGCAGCAGAGCCACCTGCCTGGCTGCCACCACTTCTAGGAGCAGGGCTGGCCTTGCTTTTTAGTGCTGCAGGTCGTGGAATGCCAGCTTTGCAACCTCTGTTTGCACAAGAAGCATTTTGCTGGCACAGCTCCTCTCCTCCTGCTGCACCAGGTAAGCACTGGGCACCAAGGGGGATGTGTCAGCCTTTGCTGGAGACCCAGCAGGGATTTATATTGCCAAAATGCACTTTGCACCATTGATTTCCCCCTGCAAGGGTGACAAGAGCAGTTGGTTGAGGGAGTTGAGGTAGGAAATGGAGAGGTTTTATGTCCAGCAACAGGTCCTGCCCATTAGAATATCATTTTCAGAGACCTGCATAGAGCTGCTGGCAAATGCACCACAGCTCACCCACTATAGCTGTTAGAAAATGTTTGGTCACGGTGTTTTCAGCCACACCTGGAGATATTTTTTTCCTCCACACTGATAGTGTCCAGCAAGTTAAACCTTGTTTGCCCAGAGCAGGAGGTGGGGTGGTGGCTCACGTTGTCCTCTCTGGGTCAGCTGCTCTCTCAGATTCCTTAAATTCCTATTTCCTATGTGAGTCTCCAGAAGGCTCTGTGGGAGTCTCTTAATCTCAGTTAGATCAGTCTGAGATTCACCTCTAAGGATATTTTGTTCAGTTTTTATTAGTTCTATTTAACCCCTTAGCCACCAACATCTTGAAGTGTAAGGGATAAGTGATGCTTATATTTTTCTTTCCCATTTCCTCTCCCTCTGGTGGCTTCTTGAGCCATCAAGCAGAAAACAATGAGCATAAGCAGGTAGAATTCCAACCATCTGGGTGCCAGAGTGAAAAAAGAGAGTTTGCTACTAACAGAGTCTTTTGCTGAAACATTAATCAGTGTAAATCCACATTAATCAGTGTAAATCCACATTAATCAGTGTAAATCAGAGCAGTGTCACAAGTATCCCCTAAAGGAGCAATGAAAAGACAGTACATGAGGATTTTCAGCCAAGTGTTTCTGAATCCAGCATATTCACACTTAGATTAACATCCCCCCTCTGCCTTCAGTGGCTCCACACCAGTCAACTTGGTTATTTGCATCTTGATTTGCAGTCACCCTCCCCCACTTTCTGCCTCTTCACACTTTGCATTGCCAGTCCTCACCTGCACGGGGGTGAACATATGGTGGTCTGGTCAGGGCAGAAAATACCTTTTCATTCTGCCTTCCCCAGAGTGATCTGGAGGTGCAGACAATAAAGCCTGGGCTTCAGACACACCAAAGTGTTGTGATAGGCCAGGATCTGATTAAATATTGAAGTGGCTGAGCCCACTTTGCTGCTGCAGCAGTGGATGGATTACACCTGGTGAAACCTGGCCCCTGGGGTAAGTGCTGGGCATGAGGCAAGTGCAGAGAGGAGGAAGCTGAGGAGCCTGCTGCCATACTATGCTCAGCAGGGAATGGATTTGGCACTGCTTCTGCCTCTGCCACTGTGACTGCATCGTCCTGTGCAGGATGTCTTGTAGGTGATGGAAACCTCCTTGCTGCCCTGCATGCCTTGGTCCATCCTGGGAAGGGGGAAAGGGGTGCCTGCAAGCAGGGTGATTTTGCATGGAGGTGTTCTGGGCCAGCTGTGCCTCGTGGAGGGATTGTTTTGGCTTTCTGTGGCATTATTGCTGGCACACAGGGAGTGGGAATCTGGGGTCGTGTGTGGACGGAATGTCCCCTTAGGTTCAGGTGATGCCAGGCTTTAGGCAGGGCTGTTAAATCAGGGTAAGTCATTACAGCAAGAAAATAGGATGCTGACTGAGGAATCAATGTGTTGGGTTGCTGTGGGCTTTCCTTGCTAATGAGTAGCATCTCTACTCATGGAATGGTTTGGGAAAAAAATGGTATGAACAAGAGCAGCTTTTCAGACCTGCTGTAGTTATCTGGATATTTATATTTTTATTTTTCTCTCCAAACTGACCTGCTGCAACTGCAAATTCCCATTAGCCTTTGTGGAAATGAGGATTTGCAGGGTTGGACCTTCAGGCTGAGGAGAGTGGGTGAATTTACCACAGACTTTAATAATTAGTGTGATTTTTGCTTCCCTTAAGCAGAGAGCTTGACTTAGATCCCTTCCAACCCCTAACATTCTGTGATTCTGTGACTTTTGGTGTTAGTGTGAACAATATCAGGTGCTATATTTGAACTTTTTTGTTTATCCATTGAATTTATTATTAGATCTGTGTGTTTATTATCAAGGAGAACTACCCATTGCTAATGTTTTTTTCATCAATCCCTCTATTTACTTGTGTTTGATTGAAAAGTTCTCTGCCTTCCAGCGCTCTGTCAACACACAAGTGCCCATCCCAGTTGTCTCAGAGCAGTGTTTGGGTTGAAATCAGGGTAAAATGGATCTTGTCTGAATCTTCACCAGTAACTAGATGTATCCTGTGTGTTTGTTTTCCACGTGTAAATGTTATTTTGATGCACAGACTTTGCTGTCCTCCACGTGGTGAGGGTTGCCTTGGGTGCTGCACCGAGCACATCTATTATTCTGACTTCACGTGTCATAAATCTTATTGTTAAACAAAACTAGAGATGATGTTTGACAAGCCAAGGGTGGAAACACCAGCTCATTGGACTGTACATGCCAGAGGCTGGGTTCATTTTCCCTGTGGCTTCAGAGATTTTCAGAGATTCGGTTTCTCCCCCCAGAAAAAAAAAAGATTGAATTCCTGCTTTTTATTTGCTGTAAGGAATTTTTGGTATAAACAGGTGTGTATGCTGTAATCCTGTGGGGTGGTCATGCAGCTAAAGGAAGATACCCAGCTTGTATTTCATCTATTCCATGGTGTGTGGGGCTGGAAAGTCAGTGGGAAAGTGCTGTGTGATGCTCTTAGCACAGAGCACAAGACCAGTGCTCCCTTCTCTGTCAGGGCAGAGAATGAATTTGTTTAATGCCAGAACATTAAATCCAAATTCAGCAAAATATCTGTGTGAATGCCATATGTTTAGATGGAATATATTGATTTCTACCCTCAGCTTCTTTGGAGCATCTTCTGCCTGGTGTTAACTCGACCCCCATGCAGTGGCAGGGAAGTGACAGCTTCTTATGGGTAGTGCTCTTGATTTTTAACAAGAGGCTGATGATATTTGGCATTTTCTTACTGTTTCATTGCTGCCTGGAGGCAGGAGATGATGAGCTCATCTTAACCTTTATTGAAAAGAGTCAAAGCTGGATGTGAAGGGAAACAGGCTTGACACACATTCTAAAAAACAATCAGAAAGGAGGGGGGAAAAAAACCCAAACCTGAAGTGCTTGTGTATAATTGTGGGGTTTATTTCATTCTTTTTTTTTTTTTTTTTTTAGCTAGCCTCATGCTCCTGAATTTTCTAGATGACTTTGTCACTTTGCCACTGCCACTGCCATCTCATCCCATCACCTTCTTGTATGTGTTTATTCAGCCAGCAACACTGGAATCACAGCCTTAGAAATTCAGCAGTGCCTTTAGGTTTTCTTTTTTTTCCTTCCAAAAAAAAAACCAACCCAGCTGTTCCCAGGGGTTTCTGTGCACGTGGCATTTTTCTCCCAAGCAGAGGCACTTCCCACACCAAAAGCAATTGGTCCTGCACTAAGTAGGATGCTCATGATGAGTAGGATTAGTTATCCTGGAACTGCCAGCAAAAAAGAGGCTGTGATGGCTGCAGAGTCCCAATGTCATCCCTGCACAGGAGGGAGGTGCCAATGTCCCCCCTCCTGGTGCCATGTGGCAGCCTGACCTGCCTCTGTTTCATTAGCACATCATTGAGCAGCCGCTGAATGAAGTTCTTTTCTTGCTCAGAGCTCAGCACCAGCAAACAGAATGCCCCAGGGATGCTCGAGTTCCACCTTTCCCTGCCCTGCTCTGAGGTTTCCTGAGCTCCTCCCTCTCTGTTCCTTGGAAAGCCACAGGGGCTGTTCCCGGCCAGAGAGCCCAGCAACGTGGCTGTGCAGGCATCAGCTGCCAGTTTTTGGTGCCGTCCTGGTGCATCCTGCCACCTCCCCTGACCAGGGAGAGCTGCAGCTTTCCCTTCCCACCTCCCCCTGCCCTGCCAAGCTCCTGCTGTTCCAGATCAGTGTGTGCTTTACACCTTCCTGAGCTGCTGAGTGGAAAAAAATTGCCAGTTCTCATGCAATTCTTCTGTTTTATGGTAATAGTCACCAGATAAACTAGGGAATCCCACTCCTGTTGCATGCCTTTCCTAGGGGGGTGCAGTCCCACCCCTCCAGGCTGCATTCAGGGGGAGATGTGTAAGGCTCCCATGTGCACACTCACCTCTGTGGTCTTCTAAAGCTGCTTGTGCTGTCTTTTATGTGAGAGGTAACCCAAGCTGTGCTCCTGAGAGAAATGCACCTGAGCCATGTCCTTTACATATTAAATATGATCCCTGCTGTCAGAGTGCAGCTGCTTGCACAGGAGCTGCTCCAGTCTCATCTTCACTGCATTCAGAATGGAGAAAAAAAATAAGTTTTTCTCTTGCAGTTCAGCTGACACCACCATGAAAAATTCTCCCTGTCCTAGTGCCACGATGGATAAAGAGCCAGGAGCAAACCATTTCCATTGTATTTGTGAAAAACGACTGAATTAACAGCTTTAACAGTGGAGTCAAGGGCACACTGCTTTCATGGTGATGTGTTCAGTTGCAATTCTGGTGAATTGATGATGATTTCTTTTGAATTATCTTGCAGCACTGGCTCTTTGCACAGCCTATTTGATAAACCCTCCCTGGATCCAGTGTCTTCCATCCCACTCAGTGCACATGCCCTGTGGTTGTTGCATGTAGGGATCCCTGTCATGCCAATTGTTGGTTTTCTTAAAGAAAAAAATTAAATTAAATTAAAACAAGAGGACTGTGCACAGTGCACACACACCTGTCCTTGCAGGAGGTATGAACTAATGACAGGGTAGGACACTCCCATGTTAAATGTCAGGCTTGTTTTTCCAGCTCTGTCACTGTCCCTAAATCTTATCTACCTCAGAAAGCTTCTGCAGTGAATGTTAAATCAGGTTTCAGTTTAAATGAAGAGACTTCATACACTGCTCACACCCTTATTTCGTTTTCAGGAGGGCTTGTTTCACATTAAATTAATCTTAAGGTAAAAGGTAAAATTAAAGCCATTGCAATGTTGGCAATGGTGCTTTTAAAAGCTTCTGAGGTGAAAGCTTCTAGAATTGAGCTGAGAGTTGGAACCTGGGTGCACACTACTCCTCACCCACTATAGTATAAGGCAAAATAGGGATTAAAATAAGGATTTGGGTGCAGTGTTGCTGGGAATAGTTTCACTTTGCACTACCACAGACTTGCAGCACTGTCAGTCCCCAAGGGATAAAGAAGGGAGGTGGATTTGTTTTCCACAGAGCTGGAAGTGCTCAGGTCACTGCACTCTTCTTGCCTTAGCTCAAACCAAAACTCCTTTGGTCTGCATCAGAGTTAAGGGAGCCTTGGGTGAACTCCGGGTCAGGTTTAAGTATGTCAGTAGCAAATCTCACCTGTAGGGACATTGATGCAAACAAATTTTGCTTGTGCAGATGTGGTCTGAGTATAATTGAGTCACTTCTACCTCTCAGCAGAAGCTTAATTAAGGTTGATAAAGTTTGTTTTGCAGTTCTCAAAGTGTGGTCCATGTGTAAATGATGTTATAGAAGGTATTTCATGTCCTCTGTTTTACATGCTGTGGAGGCACCTGTGAATAACTCTCTGGAACTCCATTTCCAGTTAATATTTAATGGGAATGAGGCAAACTCTGCCTGGAAAGCAGGCCTGGTGGCACCTCAGCCCACCCCTCCCTTCAGTGGGTGTGCAGGCTCTGCCAGGGTGCTTTTGCTCACCCTGATCCCAAGGATCCAGCAGGATCCTGTTTGGAGCTGTGGGCACCCTGTGACAGCGACCAGTGCAACAAAACCAGGAGGGTGTCACAACTGATGACCCACAGGGAAAAAAACTGCCCCATTCATCCACCTGTCCTAGCCCCTGCATCCCTGTCAGACAGACATTCCCTCCAGGACACACCACAGAGTGTCAGGGGTTGGAAGGG
Organism: Ceyx melanurus; assembly: GCA_024611195.1. NCBI lineage: Eukaryota > Metazoa > Chordata > Aves > Coraciiformes > Alcedinidae > Ceyx > Ceyx melanurus. The sequence continues at coordinate 52 of JANHGL010008069.1, read as the reverse complement.
ACCTAGAAGATCATCCAGTCCAACCCCCCTGCCAGAGCAGGATCACCCAGAC
>JANHGL010008068.1:15282-38853 GCA_024611195.1 Ceyx melanurus | reverse complement strand
ATCCTGCTCTGGCAGGGGGGTTGGACTAGATGATCTTCTAGGTCCCTTCCAATCCCTGACATTCTGTGATTCTGTGAAAAATATATGCATAAGAAGTGGACATAGTGTCCCAGTAACACCCTCATGAATGTCTCATGTAGGTGCAAGTACAAGTGATGGTCCTCTGCTTGTGTGCAGGCATTACAATTGCTCTATTAGCCACCACATCACACTGGAATTCATGTTCAATTGAACAGCAGCCTTTATGAACTTTACATTCTTTGACTGTTTTCCCAATGGCCACCCTGTAAAAGGTCTCAATCTTTCCTTTATGGCTATATGACCTGGCATTAATTTTTATTTAAACAGATGCTGGTCAGGTTAACTCACATTAATGTACCATCCAGATCACCTTGCAGAAGTTATCTGCTGCAGCTATGTAACTACTGTACTTTCTCCCTTCACCAGTGCAGTGTTTGAAAATTGTATATAATGTGATTTTCTCTCTCATCATCAATAAAGCATAATCTAGTGAGGTCCTGAGTCCTGGCAGTAGCTTTATGGTGGAACTGAAAGCACTTTTAACCCCTGTTAAAATTCCAAAAGCATCATTCATTTATTCAAAGGAATATGTATTAGTAATTACCTTATTAGTGTATGAGTCACTGGCCTAAAAATCAGCTTAAGAACAATTCCCACAGTCAGCTGAAGGACAGCTTGCACCAGCAATAGGCAGTTCTGCTAATGAATTGATTGTGATTTTAGCTGTGAGTTAGCACACTGCACATCCCCAAAGACTATTTCTTCTGGAATTCTCTTTCCTTGCAATGAGGCTGAATTCCTTGCATGTATGTGAGCCTGCACACGACTCAGCTCAAGGCTATACGTTCTATTCAAAATCATATCCTAGGACCTTTTCCATCCATACTTAACTTTGGCACCATTAGCTTAGAGTTCAGACATTTCCTTTATCCACAGTGTTTGCTGACATAACTTTTTAAGAAGCACTATTTCTAGAAAATTACTCCTTTCTACCTTTTACCACTCCAATTTTTAAATAAAAAAAAAAGTCTAATGCTCTTAAAGAGAGATTAAAGATGTCAAAATCACTCTGATCCAATGGTTCGAAGCCAAGAAAATCTTTTTATACTGCTAAAATACCAAAGGCATTGCACAAATGAGCATGAAAATGTTTAATCTAAATTGCTCTTAAATTCTGACTACTTAGCAAACTATTTTCAGCGTAGAATGAAAACCTTCAGTGACACACCGTATAAAAATCCAGGGCAAATATTTCTTTTGTTTTTAACTGGTTTTGGAAAGGTCACTTCTGTTTAAGAAGAATGCAGTAAATGATGCTGTGAGACACGTTTGTCACTATTATCTTCATGACCACCTATCCTGCCAGAAATCCTTTTCTCTTCACTTGGACTGTTTCTATTTTATTAGCCATAGTTACATTTAAAGAAAACAGTAAAAACTTTTAATAGAATCTTTCACAAATGTTAGTGGCTTGTACTCGCAACTGGGGATTTGTTCTTGTCCTCATCTGCAGCAGTGACCACTGACTTCTTTTTTTCTGTCTTTCCCTATAAAGTAACACAGAATTTTTTCCTTCCTAGATTTCAATTGCTACTAGCACTGAATTGCTGGGTAAGGAATTAAACTACTTACACCCTCATGCTAATTAATTCAGTATATATGAATTTGCTAGATTGACATAAGCCATAAAATCAGAAACATTGAAAGCACTGGAACGTAATGGCCACAGCTTCATGATTTCAAGTCAGAGAACCCCAAGATTAAAAAGTAGAGGCAACTGCCTCAGGGCAGCTTCACAAAAAACTGTCAAATCACAGAAGGAAAACAAAACCAAACCAACCAGCCACACCAACCACACAAAACAACCAAAAAATCTCCCAAACCATGAATTAGAAGTGGCAGAAAAATTTTCCTCGATTAAATATTACCTCATATGATGCTGCTGATGATTTTTTTTTCAGTGGCTCATGTAATTTTTCCCTGTTTATCTGCTCACAGAGACTGTCAGGGTTAAAAGAAATGTTTTTATATTTGCTCTATGCCTAAGTTCTTTGAAAACGACATGTACAGATATATTTTTCTACTTTCTTAAATAAAGTTTCTACTGTGTTACACAAGTGAAAAATTCAGTCTTTCTTTTACAGGGGAAACCCTATTTTCTAGAGGTTTTTTACAATATAATTTCCGAAGCAAGATTCAAGGATTATTTTTGATGAACTGTGCCATGTGGTTTGAGTACAAAGCTGTAATAGCTTGGAAAAACCACTGCTACAGATGTAGAATTCTGCATGTACTAACCTATCAAATTATTTCTGCATGACACTGAAAAAGAAAGTATATAGTTTTATTCATTATTGTAACATTTAGTGGGATCCTTTTTAACAAAATGAGCTACCAGTATTATGTATTTTTATATAGACAAGACACAAAACCCAACAACCTTCTTAATAATAAGTATTTATATGCTAATCTCAAGATAATGTGAATCATTTAGCAGATCTGAATGATTAGGATATATATTTTTCTCCCTAGATTACAAGTAATCAGATATACATATATGCCAAAATAATTTCAACCAACTAAACTCACCACTAAAAAGACTGAGACTCCAGACATTTACCCTCTAAAACAAAATGAATCTTTCCAACTAAAAGTGCTGCAACCCTTCTTTAATTGCATTACATACTTTCTGACTAATGACTTCCATTTCACTAAGGGGCACTTTGAAATAAAATCCAGCTATACATTTAGGTGCTTACAAATTCATCTTTCATGGCATCACAGATTAATTTAAATGTTTCAGTAATAATTTGAGCTTTAAAGTATTCCTTTTCTGGTTTTACCCTATAATTGCTAGGGGTTTTTGCTATTTTGTGAAAGCCAATTCTGTATTTGCTTTCAAGAAGCACACAGTAACACAAAAATATGGGCCAACAAACAAAATGTCTCTATTTTTGCTGTGTTCTATAGGACTTAGGCTGTCAATGTGTAGATCTTGAACCAGTAGGAGAGACAGGCTTTGAATCCATCTTTTTTCAACATCTAGTATATTACTATACACATTATTTCCCTTGTCCATATGGAATACAGAAAATACAGGAAAAATTGTGAACGAGTTTCATTCAGAAAAAAATGGAATTATGAATATATGATGATGCCACCAGATATTTACTCTTAAGTGTATGGTGTTAATATGCCAAATTGTAAGTTCCAATGCAGATTGAAGAGACAGTAGAGGGTACTGTGTTTACAGAAGAAGAATTTCAGATGTAAATCCTTAATGGGGCTGAGCCTTAATTTTTGGGGGTTTTGGGGTTTTTTTTGGCATCTTTTCATGTCACTTGGCTGTACATGAGTGCTATGAAAACAGAAAAAAAAAAAAAAGAAGAAAAAAAAAAAGAAGAAAATCAGAGTAGTCATTCCTGTTCCAAAATTGCATGACTGAAGTTTGAGAATGCAGAAGAGTATCAGTATTTTATATGCATTTTATTCTAGCTTTTCCAACCATTTTCTCAATCCAGCAAAAATCTGAAGCAATTGATTCTTAAAATACAAGTCAATAAGGGAGGGCTTTTGTGAGATTACTTATAAAGATTTCTAGCCCACATTCTTGTAATCCAAGGTTATTACTTGTATCATCATACTGACAGGTTTATCTTAATAAGAAATGTTTTGTGCTAGGAGAATTTATGTTTTTATGCTCAATTACAGTTTTATGTTGGAAGTATTAGGTAGGCAATAAAAAGGGCCTGCCTTACATCTAATATTCATTTTTCAAACCCACAGTCATGAAGGTAACCTATCTTTGGAAATGTAGTTCTCTTATCCTTTTTAAGCAAACAATTTGCAATAATTCTGCTTATCTCAAAACTTACCAATTTCAGATGGGAAAATGGTATGTTATAAATTACCTAATGCTTTTAGAATGGTATTTTCCCTAGATTACTCCAGTTAGGACTGGTTTCCTCTTAAGTGAAGCACTGTATAATCATAAAAGGAAAAATTCTCTGCCATAACCAGTTCCCAGTCTAAGGTCAACAGAACATAAAGCAGGGAAATGGGAAAATCCACGACTGTGCATGCCAGCAGAGCTCATTTAGGAAAAGGTACCATTTTCTTTCCAGGCAAAATAAACATATCCAACCATAAATTTAAGAAATTACGCAAGAAAAAAAAAATCTGAAAGATCCTTGTATCTGAATTTGAAAAAAAAGTGACCACACATCTTTCTTTCCCTACCCTTGCTGCTATAGAACTGTATGTGCAATTAACAGATGAATAATGGGAGACAAAGCTCAGTGATCATAGTCTACTGAAGATTAAAAAAAATAAGCCTCAATAATTACGTTCATTAACATGATGGGTTAGTTAGAGTCTAGCAAAAGCTCTAAATGTCCTTCTGTGATTTCAATTAAGTTGATACTAAGAAGGATACCTAAGGAGAAATTTCAGTGTTAGCTTTTACTTTACTAGCACAGCACACTGAAATACTCTTAATGCAAAAACTGCATAGCTCCCTATTCTTTATTTCAAGTGACAATTTCTGCGTCACCTATGCTCTAATATTTTATAATTTTTTTTGGCTAATCTGTAGAATCACAGGAGAGTATCTACTACTGATCATTAGGTAGATTGTAATTTTACCAATTTTGGGGTTTTGAGCAAAGTATTCATCAAGAGAAAACACAGAATCTTTCAGTTTAGTGACACGCAGTCACTAAGCCTTGACAAGACAGCCCAGTGAAACCTGAAGATTGAAATGGAAACGTTTAGTAGAAGAAAGTAACTCAATCATTCATAACTCATCAGTAAATTATACTGCTTGAATTCCTTAAAGATGTAGCTCATAACCAGTCTGGATTAATATAATAGCAAAGAAAAATATACCTAGAAAAATCATCTTATTTCAATGCTCACAGTGCTACAGCTTCATGAGTCTTTATGTCCTCATTCATTCTGGGATACTGTTCCATGAAGAACTATAGGATATCTTCTCATGGCTACAATCACATGCTGGGGGGTGAGAAAATCTTCAGCATTCAAAAAGACCAAAATTCAAAAGCTCATTAAATAAACCTTGCAGCAGGCTGAAAATATATGAAGTTATACACATACTTTGAAACCATAGGAAGGTATTAATATATCCACTGTAGGAAGCATTATGTTCTTAAGCCAAGAGGCAAGTATTAAAATCTGGAAATGACTATTTTGTGTGTTTCAATTTGCCAGTCATGTATTTATATACATATAGATATGTTGGGTTTTTCCCCCTAGATTTATTTCTGTAAAATAAAGCACCATTCCACACCAACATTTTTAGGACATGGTAGGGGGGAATGTGTATAGTCTTCTCTTGTGAACATGGCCTGGACGTCACCAAATGATATCACACGGAATCAAGTGTGGCCAGTGTGTGAGAAAAGATTTTCCAAACGGTCTTCTGCTGAGAGGATGTTTGCCCTGAACCTCTTAATGCTCAGAGGAAATTAAGGTCACCTTTTGCTTAGATGATCAGCAGGAGATTAAAAAGAGGAGTGAGTGTGGAAGGATAAATATTATAAAGCATGAAAAAGTCTGACTGGGTGGAGATCCCGATAGCAGCAGCAACTATACGGGATTCAGTACTCCCCAGAGTTGCCCCTCTGGCCTTGCAACACCCACTGAGGCCTGACAGAGCGTCACCCCCACCAAAGGCCAAAGTGGGCGCTCCAGTGAGAGGGCCGACAGTGTGGGGTGCACCCAGGAGAGACTCCGGGGGTCTCTCAGCAGATGCTGATCAGGGGGTGGGAGGGAACAGTGCACAGGGGGTGGGTGTAAACACAGGCACTGGCACCCAGGGAAAAGGAGGTGCTTGTAGCCCATGCCGTCTGGGCCTGTGGGCTGCAGGCGTCCGCCTGCCCGAAGCGCTTGTGTGTGCTGAGGGGAGAACTGTGAGCGAGTCCAGAAGGGTGCTTAGCAAATGTTAAGAATGTTTACAGTCTCTAGGTGTCTCATACAGTAGTTCCATCTTTTGTATTGCTGACATCGATCCTGCAAGTGTAGTTCACCGACTGCCAGTTAATTACATGTTGTTAATAAATCAGTAAAACTCTTCAATCCTGATTCGATTTCAAGTATGTGTTCAGCAGTTGTTCCCTTCAATGAGGCCATTCCATCTCGCTGTAATTCCTATGAAAGCAGAACATAACCTGTTGTATGAAAGTTGAGCAGCTGCCTTTCTTCCTAAATCACAGCTCACCCCTGAAATGGCCATGAGCACTAGGGCCAGACGGTGCAATGCATCACTATCCAAACCGTGGTGGATCGCAGAGAAACGGGGAGAGGAAGTGTGGAAAGTTTTCTGAAGGTGAAAAACAATACTCTAGCCTGTAAGCGTGAAGGTAGAAATAAATCATTGTCTGTGCCCAGTAACAATGTGTTCTGCAGAAAATCCTGCCCGCATAACAGAGCCGTGGTCACTGCTAGCTGTCCTTAGCTGCACAGATGGTGTTAAGGAAAATTTTATCTGGGGCACGCTGTTCACTTGACTTGAATCAACCATCAACGTTGCCACTCATAAAGGAAGATTTACTTACAAGTTTATGCAAGTGTGAATATGCTTTACTCATATTGATTGAACTCTTATTTCTCTCTATTACTGTTCTGAATACACAGCTGTTTAGGACAGGAATAAAATGCATATAGAGTGTGTAAAGTGTGAATTCATTGTGAATGGAAAATACATAACCATAATATTGAACCTGTATTTATCTATAGCTATAACTTTTAGTACACTTCTGTGCCACTCATAGAATTCCTACAAACTACATTGACAATAATGTAGTTAATGGGACAGTTACACACAATTTGTGTGTCTTATATATGCAAGGGAAAATGTTTAGATTTTTAATCCAATGTATATTTTAAAATACGTATTATTTTAAAATGCAGCTAAGCTTCTCCTGTGGCCATGCACCTCCTAAATCTAGACCTTGACTCTGACCCACCTTCAAATTCCTGGCTTGACCTTAAACTTTCCTCATCACTATGGAATTCTCTGGGGATCTGGTGTGCTGGTTGAGCCCTGGCTGCTCTCACTGGACCTGCTTTACCCTTCCTCTGTGGGTACTATGGCACTTGTGAGGTCACAGCTTCTGCTGGCCACGTTACCATGCTCAGCTCCCATCACCTCCTGCCTTGGGGAGCAATCTGTCCTTGTTGCTCCCAGACAAGATGTATAGAGAGCATATTTATTAGACTGGGGTTTTCAGGGACAGAGAGAGGAGCCATCTCTACCAGTTCAGGAATTCCAAAAAATCGGGGAAAAAAAAGTTACAAAAGCACTTTGCAGAGCTCCCAAAGGAGCAGCCCATCTGATCTGTTCAGAAGCAAAAATGATGATGCCTATGGAGGTTTGACAGCAAAAAAGCTACATGTCCTTAATGCTGAGGGTTTTCATGAATCATTTTTTCTAAATTAAGCAGTCAACTATTTCCTTATAAACCTTAGGAATCCACATCTCTTCCTGAGTTTAGGGCAACATGGTTTATCCAAAGCCTTGTAAGGATACAAAAGCATTGAATCTGAGCATCTCAGTAAACAGTCAGCAATTTAATTTTAAAACCATCATTTGTAGCTATATGTTCAGTGGTGGGTAGGAGTGACAGTAGGAAAGCTAACTGAGGCTTTGAGCTCTTCACCAGGAAAATTGGAAAAATTAAGTGATAGCAGGTTATTCTTTTTTTCAGCAGGAGACAGATTATATCTCTGTACCAGCAAAATAGAATGTAAGATCCTGCCCCCGAGGAATCCCTTCCTCTGCCTCCCAGCAAAGATCTGCTTCACAGCAGAAAGTGAGAACAAGTGAGCACTGCCCTCGAGCCTCTGTTCACTGGAGAGCCCAGTACAGAGTTTGGCAGTTTGTGAAAAGCTGTTGCAATGAGATACAGCTAATCTGTTTTCCATATCCATGGGGAATAAAACAAGGTGTAAAGGAACATAATTGCAACAAGAAAGATGCAGTTTAGATATTAGGGAAAGCTAACAGATCTGGGTAGAGGAGCAATACTGGAATAGATACTCTCAGGTGACTGTGGAATCTCAATCAAGAGAGTAAAGAAACTGAAATGAAGAAGTGCATTTGTAAAGTTAACTAAAGAGAGACAGAAGAGGTTTCTCCCTTTTGGGAGTCAGATGACATGTTGAAGTCTCTTTCAGCTTTGTTTTTTATGATTCATCATCTCCTGATTCTTACTTTGGAGCAGACAATACTCAGGTGATGAGCAATCATTGTAGAGGTTTCCTTTGGGGAAAAAAAAAAAGTTATGGTGATAGAAGCTTGCTGACAATGCATCCAGCTGAGAATTATTTTATTTGAATATTCCTAAAAAAGATTCATATTCACGTGTAACAAAAACACATATAGTGTGTACGTAAATACACTCAAATAAGAAACAAGAAGAAAATCTCATACTCCCTTACTAGTACTCAAAGAAACTAGAAAGTAATCAAACCAAACAAGAAAAGAGTATAAACTCCCCTTCAAGAGATACATGTAAAGAAAATTATATTTTCCAGATGCTGTTGATGTTGCAATAAGAATATTAAAAGCATCCATTACTGATAAACTCTACCTAAAATCCCTGATTCAGCCTTCCACGCACAAGGTAGGTTGGCTGTTGGCTACGCAAAAGTGTGACATGGTGACACGAAAGCACTTATCTGCTCTGCAAGTATTGAGTTTAGCACTTTTAACACTAGAATCAGTTTCCACTGCCCAAAGTACATTAATAATGCATTATTTTCCTAGTTCACCTGCTAAAAACAAAGGTATACATACAGTGCATAAGCCAAACACAGATGTTATAAATGGAAGAATCAAGTTTCACATCAAGATGAGAAAAGGTATCATGAAGTTAAAAGAAAATGGACAAGACTAAACAGAGCACATCTGAAGCTCTCCATAATGTAGCTAGACTGCCATTAAAACTGCAGTGCCTTACTGACTCCATCAGACACTGAACACCATCACAAACCACGACCTTCACAGGGAGCTACATCATCACTTTCTGATTTGGATTAAATTAAAACACAGTGAATGACTGTACATGGTTGTCTATATTTGACTGTTACTTCTAAGATTATAGGCAAACTGAATGGAGCCAATTTGTTCTTTGAACCACGTAGAAATGAGTCTTGTGATCAGACAAGGTGTTAGGATTACTGACACTCTACAATGCTGAAGCTGGCAAGTGTTTTCTGGTTTTAATATACCTGTCAATAGTGAGCTACAAGGCATGCAAGGACATAAAAGCCTAGATCATAGCTGGCACTTCTTGACATTCACAGCCAGCTACACCCTGGCTCTCCAGTATATTGTCAGCCTTCTGGTGTTTGAATTTCTGGTTTTAAATCCTGAATCCCACAGGCTTCATATTCTCCAGCTTCATAGGCTAGAGTAGCTTGTGTACAAGCTTCCTCACTTCATACAACTTGATGGATTTAGGACCTGTAGTTACTTTCTTTGGAAACTATGATAAAACACCTAAGTATTTTTTCCTCTAATGGAATAATATAACATAGAAAATAATAATATTTTTTAAAAATTAAAGTTACACATAAATAGGAACAACCTGCTTGTCCTCCCAGCTCCACCCTCAACTATTTTTCCACTCTATTTTTATCTAACTTTCTATAGGGTTTTTTATTATAAAATCTCTAGCCTTTTGAAAACAGAAGTTGGGTTTTTAATGGCACAGAATCTACATTCAACATGACCTGTCACTCCCACCACCCTTTCTCCTGTCCAGGTGGCATAAATAGCCAGGATTACTGACCCATATTTTATAACAGAAGTCCCACCAGCTCTGTTTCTTTCAAATGGTTTTATAGACAAACTACCTTAAACATTAATAACTCTTATAAGAATTAAAAAGTAAATTATATACTTGTTTGGAACTACTAAGTTGTTTCCTGATAAAATACATTTTCTTCTGGTTTGAAAGAAATGGAGAAGTAATTTGCAGCATGTTGTACTCTTCGGTCTTCTTAGCCTCACATTAAACATGGCCAAGGGTTTTATTGTCAACATAAGTTTTCAAACTTCCACAGGCTAAATAATATCAAAGATATTATCAGATGTATTGATGTGTTTCTAACTGACAATAGGAAGGATATTTAGGAACATCCTTTGGTACTGATATTCTCCTAATAAGAATATGCTACTCATTCAATGCTGCTGTATACAAGAGAAGCACTTTAATACCATTATAATATGCTTTAGGTTTCATATCATAAACACCTCTATTATCAGTAGCAGAGGACATTTCTATCTTCACTGTCAATTGCTTTTGAATTTTAAGTGTCTCTCAGTATAAGAAAGGAAAATACGATCTAGTTTCTGCTAAACAAAATATATTTCTTTTATTCAGGTTTCACAATGAACTCTACTTATGATTAAGAATTTTGATTCTTTGTGCAAGTCACCTTAAAAGAGGTAAACCCCTTTCCCTGTAAATTGCTGGCTTTTATTCTAAAACAAACAAACAAACAAACAAAACCCCGCAGATACCTTTTGTAGGATGCTTTCCTTTACAGGTTATGCCACAAATCAAAAAAAAAGAAAGTGAAAATATGATCTGCTATAATAATTCACAATGGAAAACACATTTGATGTGATACAAAAGGAATAGCTCTATCTAAAAAGCATCTAAAATCTTTTTTGTAAATTTTACTATATATTATGTGTTCCTTCAGGGCAAAGAAAGACCTATGATAGTCTGTAACATCATTTTTTTCCCATAGTGTAGTAAATACAATCTTCCACACAGAAGGCACTCAAGAAAAATCTCACATCATGATGCTCACAGTTATCATCTGAGTGGAACGCCTGAAAAGTAACCTTGCAACTTTGGAAATGCTATTTTCTCAGAGTAATACAGTTTTTCAGATTAAATATTAAGGATTTGATGAGTTATGACAAACCTTTAAATGATTAATAAATCCATTTGTCTTACTCACTGTTTTTCCTTAAAATTATATAAACCTGAGAAATAGACTCAAATGTTTGCATTTAAAAGCAGACAAATTATTTCTGAGTAAAGGTAAATTTTTTATCATTATGAATGCAAATTGAAAGAACAATTTTTTTAGTATCTTTTCTTTTGAGGAAGATAAGGTTTTTATCCATGGCTGCCAACCTTGGACAATACTACAGAAAACACTGTATAGACGCCTTCTGCCAGTATTCCAATTAATTAGTGTAACTTGGGATCAATGCATAAGAAATAAACATGAGTTTGTTTTGTTTTAATTGGTGTTTCTCCTGCTGTATTTCTTTTAGTAATTTAAAGCTGCCATACAAAAGGATAGCAGAGGTGTTGAATACAAAGGTTCCCCAGAAGACTTAGGGTCTTCCAGTAGTACTCGCTACTGCTAAGGAAGCATTGCCATTCCTTGCCATAATACAGCTGGACAGTCTAACACCCACTAACCACACGTACCATGGTTATAGCTGTCCTGTATAATCACCTACAACTCCAAAGAGATAAGGTGCTAATTCACAAAATCACTACCAAGTAGGATTTAGGAGATCTGGCACTTTAAAAAACTTAATTATTCTTGGGTTCCTTAGAAGAAAATCTTTCCAGGGACGGAGTGAGGCTGACGGGCCTGTAGTTACCCGGGTCCTCCTTTTTGACAACTGGGACAACACTGGCCTTCCTCCAGTTATCAGAAACCTCTCCTGTTCTCCAGGACCTCTCAAAGATTATGGAGAGTGGCCTGGCAATGCCCTCTGCCATCTCCCTCAGCACTCCTGGGTGCATCCCATCAGGGCCCATGGATTCACAGATATCCAGATTACTCAGCCGTTCTTTAACCCAGTCCCCATCAACCAGGAAAGACTCCTTTCTCTTGCTCTCCTCTGCTGCCTCAGATTTGGTAATGCTGAGAGAATAACCCCATTAGTGACCTCCAAAAGGTAGAGAATCCTGCCTCATACTAGAGATTCTAGTTTTATTCTCTTTTGCTCACTGACCCCTTCAGTAAGATTTTCAGACACCAAGACACATCAAGTGCACTTGTCTGCTGAGGTGCTGCACACCTGTAGCTGAACAATGGGATGCTCTGCAAGAAGAAATTATGTAATTAATTGATCTTAATGCATAACTTAGACCTGTCTCAGAGTACAACCACAATTTAATGGGACAAAACCCAAATATATGTGAAACAAAAAAGTTAGTAGCCTTTCAGTTAGCATTACACACACTTGTTCACCAAATGGTTATGCCTTAGTGACTGGAAGGTTGAAGATCTATATTCTAAGGCAATTCAGATCATATCCAGCCTTAGACAGGGGAACTACTTCTCTATCTAAAAGTAATGAAAATATCTATGGCTTGGTATTCACTCTCCTTATTCAATAATTATATGAACTTCACTCATTCATCATTCACAAAGTCTATTGTCCATATATTCGTAATTTCTAAGTTCAGATACAGCAATCTTTTGATCTTTTCATTTAAAAAGCAACCATCCAGAAGCCACACAGAATAAAGAAGTTGCATTTGCTAGAAATGAAGCAGGTACAAAATGCACCATCTCATTTCCCAGCAATACAATCCAACATATTCAGAGGACTTTCTTTAAATCCACTGAAGGATGGCATTTATTTCATATTATATTCTTGGCAACCCCAAATCTTTCATATTCAGTAAAAAAATATATGCATTTTAATGATGCACTGTTTACTGAAACATACTTCAGCTGCAATAACTCGTTTTAAACAAAACTGATGCTCATAAAATGGCTTTCCATGCAATCATGTAACAACTGTTTTGTCATCATTTAAATATTTTTTTTTGTACTAATTCCCAAGCATGAGGTTCAGTTTGAGATTCTAGAAGATATTTGTGCATACAGTGATTCCACTTAGCATCATGTTGTTGCAGTGGGGACTGAGTTGTTTATCGACAGCAGGTTATTAATTACCAAACAATTATTTCTTTGCACATAACTGAAAAACAGTACACATACCATCCAAATAGTTTGGACTCTCCCAGGCAAACTACAACTAAGTGTAACTTGAACAGAGCACAACATTGGCTTTTCCACTACTATTAGATAAATTATTTATAAATGCATAGATACAATTCCCCAAACCAGTAATTATTTTTCAGTGATTGCATCTGGATATATATATATATAATTTTGCTGTTGTTTATAGTATGGACTATAAAAAAAAAGGAAAAATATGCAATGTTTTATATAAGGAAATAGCTTGGATGTGTAAAGCTCATTTTCTTCAGCTTGTTAGTCAGTATAACACACATCCTCTAACAGAAAACTTAACAGATGTCTTCAAGCTTTACTTTTGTTTTTGTTTGCTTTTTTTTTCCGTAAGAATCACTTTCATGGTTTGTGCTCTTACAGTAGAGCTGATGAGAACATGATTGCTTTTCATGACTCCTCCTCTGCTGCTGGGTAGGCACATTAAAAAGACATAGCTGTCTATCTCAATGTACAGATGCCATAGTAAAATGTGTGTTATTTACTGATAAAAACCACATGACAGCAGTTTAAAAACAGGATTTATTCTGTCAGTCAAATTAGGGAGGCAGAATCTCCTCCATGCCAAGTGATTACGGTCTGGGTCTAAGTGTGGCGAACTGCCAGATCAATTATAATGGTAGAGAAGAGGAAATATGAAGACAGATTGGCTCAATTCTAAGCAGAAGCATCACTAAAAAAGAAACCCAGAGACATTTCAATCCAACATCCAATTACTTAAAAGTGCATCTCTGGCCTACACTGCAGTTTTTATTTACATAGTTTCTTTGTACGTAGAGTATAAAAAGGGAAATTATCATCGAGTTGGGCGAATCAGGTGTAAATAAAACCCACAGTGATTCCACTCATATAACCTCTACATTCATGCTTCTGAGGTGTACATTTCTAATCCCTGTTTTCATAACAAAACCCTATGAACATCATGAGAAAACATAATCAGAAGATATCTAATAAAATTTCAGATGCTACCACATTCATATACTATTTTTCCCCTATAATCTGTAATTGATTTCAAGGAGAAGAAAAACCAAAATGTAGACAGCCCTTTATAACCACAATTTTCCTCTGGTATTCATTATGTTATGGATAATTTACCCTTTCCAATGTTAGAGGCAAAAGGATAGTAGTAGGGCTGGTAGATTAAAGCCAATTAAACCTGATCTAAGGTGTTAACTCTCTTATCATAAGAGGAACTGAAAAAAAAAAGCAGATAAGCATGTCTTGGAATCTCTGTATTATTATTATTATTGTTTGTTTGGTTGGGGTTTTTTTGTGTTTGTTTTTTTTTTTATGGCATTCATTCTCTCAATTTTACATCTCTATTCCAGGTACCTAAAACCAATGTGGGAAACATGAGTTTCAATGAAGATCAAGAGTTTAGTATTCTGGAGGATATTCAGCTTTGTATGGTGTGCTCTGATCAGTCTTCAGGTGAAGCCTGAAATAAATTGATCAAATTCTGATAAAAGTTGTTAAAGTTGATGGTGGTAGAAAATCAGTTTTTAATCATTTTGAATGACACAAACATCTAAGATACTGCAGCCCTGACCATTATAAATGGTATCTTGACAAATTAAGACTGAGCATCTAGAAATGGATACTACGCAGTGACATTAAAGAAGCAGCTTTTGGGGTTTCATCCTGGCATAATTGCATGATGTTGTTTTTGTTTACACATGAACCTGTTAGATTTCTACTTACAAAACTCTGGAATAAAAATTCAGAGTAGGGCAGAAATACGAGGCTATGAAGTTGAAGAGATTTGCACCAGAGTAAAAGGAAAATTAGACTTTGCAGCCTGATGTATGATGGCTACTAAGAGGATGCACAATATATAGCAGGACTTAAACTATCTTTCGCTAGACTTTGAAGAAGATTTATGGCAAAAAAGAAATGACACAAGTTTTCTACTGAGACTCAGAGATGGTAAAAAGGTAAAAAAGGTAATAGTATGAGAGCCTTAACATTTTTGATTCATTAGGGAGAATGGTCCATCTTTAACAGAACAGAGATTTCAAATGAATAATACTGCTATAAAAATCTGAAAATAAGCACAGGAGAATCTAATGCTAAGCACTGTCAGTTGGTACTCCACTATCCATTTTTTAACACACCATTATGAAAATGTATTTATCCTCCCTACATTTATCTTAACAATACAAAGTAGTCAAAGGAACATTACAATTTCATACAATATATGTAACTGGTTAACTGATGATCATCATACCCTGGAGTATTCTTCGTTAGGGGAACATTTAATATTACATAAGAAACTGGAGGCAAAATATCATTAACTGTAGCTCTGAGTAACTATTCAGCTTCCAGCCAGCCTGTTGATGTGTGGAATTAATATTTCTGTCTTGAACATATAAGCAGGCAAATATAACTCCTTCTATTAACACTTAATAACTGTAGTACATAAAATAAGATCAATGCTGGGATGCTGCAATTATTTCTGTTGTCATTGCTTTAAAAAGGATACTGAAAAAAGATGAGAATAAGGTGACTAGAAATTGCCTCCATTATAATTAGGCAACAAAACTGCTATTTATTTTTTTACAGATTAAGCATCAATAAATGGAGGTCAGAATTAACACACACACACACACACACACACATATATATATATATTTGCTTGTTTGTGGTTTTTGTTTATTTGTGGGGGGTTTATTTTCTTTTTTCCTTTTTTTTTTCTCTTTGCTATGGACAATGAACCACTGAAATAATGCAGCCATGTACACAAGGGCTACTGCATGGCTTGAAGCTCTTGAATTATGACCAGGCATCTTTTTTGATGGCATGCTATAATTCAGACTGAATGTTTGGGCACCAGAAACTAATAAGCAGCATTCTTTGACCTCTGCTCAATAGGTCAAACTTGATGGCCACTAATGGTGCTAAGCAGGTGTTATAATCCATACATTTTAAATGCTTCCCCACATCCCCATTTAGTCTTTTTAGTGTATCAGAGGATCCGGAGTGATGATTTCTCTCTTATGACTGCCTAATCGTTATTTCTTATCATGAAGTCCTTTCTCTTGAAAGGAATTTCAGTTTCTTTTGTTAAGACAAATTCCAGATACGTTTCTCACAGCATGCAACTTGAGCTGCTGCAGTAATTAAGTCGAGCCAGCAGAGCAACTTCCCAGATCACTCATGCTTCAAAGAAATGTCTGGCATGTTAGGCCAATAGTGAAATGCACAAGCAGAAGTTGAGGACTGCCATCTGCTTTCTAAGACAAGTGAGAATGAACATCCCTCTGAAGTACCTGACAAGGTCCACAGCTCCCAGCCCTGCAAGCCAGGAGCACTCCCACTGATGTTTCATATCCTCAGCACAGGGGGGACCCTAACTGGTTCTCAACTAAATCACAGAATCTGCCTGCACTTTGTTCACAGACTGAAAAATTCTGGATAGCAAAGTTTCTTCTTTTTTAAAGAAGGAGAGACAGATTTCTGAGGAAAAGAGAGTCACCTGCAGTCTCCTACAAACTGGTCTGACTCCCATGGGCCTGCCTCTGGCTTAGTCACCAGGAGCACATGGCCAGGCCTAGCCTTAGCACATACATCCCAGGGGATTATTAGACCAGGAGATCCCCTCCTGAACCTACAGATGAGGTTTCCCTGTGTCATTAAGGATATGTAATTATACGTTACACCAGAAATGCTGTCATTAAGGGCATATGCATGTTTTTACCTGCATCTACTTGTTGCATTGACAGGCTAGATAAGCTCTTCAACAGCAAAATCACATCGTCATTCACAGATCAGTTAAATAACTCATAATGAATCTGGTGTTTCACTCTACATTCCCAAAATTTAGTTTATGTGGAATGATAATTCATATAACAGTATTTTCTCAGGTCTCTTGTATACTATGGTGAACAGTTGAATCTTCCAAACAGTTTGATGTGACCTAAAGTACAAAAGAAATTCTTTGAGAAAGAGCATTGTTTTTTAAAGCAAGAACTAGAATTGTGCTTAATACAATTATTAAATATCTAGGCACCTGAGAAACTATTACTTTGGAATTCTTTTACAGCATAATCAGTAAGCATTAGGTTGCTCACTGATTCACTGCTGTCAATCAGTTAGCCTTTAAGTAGAATTACACAGAATTATTGTTGAGGCTGGAATAGACCTTTTTGATCATCAAGTGCAGCCTAAGACCTGACACCACGACACCCAGCTAGACCATGGCACTAAGTGCCACATCCAATCTGTCCTTAAACACCACTAGGGATGGTGACTCCACCTCCCTGGGCAGGCCTGTGCAATGCAACAGCACATCAATATCTGAAATTAAATTTATTGCTATGGACACCAGTAACATTTCTGTCTAATTGATGTCATCGTCAAATACCACTAACTACTAAAGCACTGACTTGGCAGGACATTTTTCCCCTTCCTGGAAATGGCATTGTTATGCATTATATTTCTTCAATTCAGACAAGTGACACCTCTAAGAGCTGTTTCTGTCTAGGTGGAAAAAAAAATAAATTTCAACAGTCAGGAAAAAAGCCTAAAAAACTGGAACAAAAAAAAGTGTATACTGAATAATCAAGTTATTTCCTCAAGCCAAGTAGTACCATTAATTCTGCTATTGACTTAAGTGGTTTGTGTTGAAACAAGGGACAAAGTTGCATATTCTCACCTACATGTTTAATTTTCTCATGTATAGGTTCCACAATGAAATAATAAATACTCTCCTTGTTCTTATGGTAACTCTCACCATCAGCATTACTAGTATAAAGATCCAAAATCACAAGCCCTCGGGGTGTAACCAGAACTCCCAATGGGTCACAGGGTAAGTCAGTAGCCCTGCAAAGAAGTTTCCTTCGAATGGCTGATACAGAAATGCTAATTGGTTTAGTATCATAATATAGTCACATGAATTTTAGCATCATAAACCCATCTCATGAATTATAGAGCACAAAAATAAGTCTTAGAGACTTCTACTAATTTATTTGAAACTGTGCAGTTCTTAATTTACTTCAGAGGGTTAGAGATTTTTTTTCATCCCTGAAATTAAAGACAGCAGAACATATCACAAATAGATTTTCTCTTCGGAAATACTATTATTCCAATTGATCACTGCTAGGCTGTCCATGAGCAGGAATCCAATTCCCCTAGCCTTTCACTCAGCATTTTTGATGCTCCCATTTGCCTTTCCATCAGTTCCATAAAAAAAAAAAAAAAAAAAAAAAAGGAAAATAAGCCTTTTCTAACTACTTGGTAACTGACCCTAAAAATACAGAATAATCAACTCACAGAACAATTTAGTTTGGATGTGACCTCTGAAGAGGTCACTGCTACCACAAAGCAGATCTAACTTCAGTGTTGAAGCAGGTTGGTTGGGGCATTGGAATGATTACTTATGTCCCCTAGAAGATGTGCAGAGAAATATCACCAGGCTAATTCTTAGCACATGAAAAAATAATCACCATTCTAAGTATATCCCTTCACTCTGACTTACAGTTTATTCCAGTTTGAAGAACAGCTGTTGTTCCTTGTGTACTACATGTACATGAATTCTGGACATTTACATTCTAGTTACCCTTCTTAAAGCAGAAATGTAGTGCCTATTTTACCAGCTGTTTACCAAAAGCATGGTCTACTTCTCAAGCTGTGCAGTGACCCAAAAAAGAATTTCACTAAACACCAGTTGTTATAAAGAGCAATATGAACTTACTGGTACTGAAAAATGATTGCTTGCATGACTGCCAGAATTTGCATGAAGTGGCATCTGGTCAAGCTGCCCTCACTACACATAGATAACCAGACATGCCAGTCATGGTGCAAAGCAAGGCATTTGGGGGGCTGCCAGGAAATCCTAAGGACACAAACTCAATATAGGAGGCATGTTGTTCAAAAGATGACTTACTAGGGCACAAAATAACTCACTTTTTACAAAGATGTGAGCAGTTGCCAGGTAATACAAGTTGAATGCATTAAAGTTGCTCTTTAGTAATATTCCCATACAGCCAAGTCTTCAGGGAAGAAGAAGAAATTTGAAAAAACTTATGATAGGCAGAATGAGTGCTTGCTATGTGCATGCTTCCAGCTAGTAACACCCAACTCTGATCCATCAGTGACAAAAATAACCTTCTAGTTATCACTCAGTATACAAAATAATTAATTAAAAATAAACCCCAACCAAATAACAACAAAAAAAACCCCACCAATGACTTTCAAGAAACAAAAATACCTTCTCCAGTAGAAAACTGAAAAGCTAACTGTCAGTGGTACTAACAGCTCCTGTCTTCTCTATAAAGCTGTATTTGGGTTCCATCACCAAGAGAAACACTGAGTCAGTACAAACACTCCGGACAATTAAACCCAGGAAGATAAATCCTACTAAAAGCAATGCATTTGCCTGACTTTATACCAAATAAAACTGTGGTTCAGCAGCATGGAATCCTTGTGCAGAAGGGAAGCAGAATTTGACTTTCTGCATTGCTTGAGAGAAGTATGAAGGACTATGTAAGGAACCCCCTACATTAGTTGGTGTCTTTTTCACATACTGTCATTCAGTATTTGAAATGACTCTTGGTTCAGTTACTTCACTCTCCCATTTACCAGCCTAGAAGCAGTAAAATAGCTTTCTATTTGAATTCCAGCTGCAGTAATTGAACTAATTCATCAGCCTTAACAAAGCCAATAGCCCTGTCCTCCAGTCTCCTTCCCTTCAAACCTGTCAACCATGCTAAAATAAGTTAATATAGCTCAGTGATCATGGAACTCTGAACATGGTCCTTTTTTTTTTTTTCTTGCTGTACAATTGATATATTTTCTTCTCCGCTTCTCTTTTTTTCTTTATTCTGTACCCTCTGTAGCATTTTATAGTTACTAAAGACTGCAGAACAGTCTGGACTTCATAAAGAACAAACTTCCTTGCTAGATTCATCAGTTACTTCTAAGATGAATATGTTGGTTCAGCAATGCTTCACCAGGACCCCCAGGTCTCTTTCTCCAGAGCTGCTCTCCAATAGATCATCCTCAGCCTGTACTGATCCATGGGGTTGTTCCTCCCCAGACACAGCACCTTACACTTGCTCTTGTTCAATTTCATTCAATTTCTCCCTGCCCAGTTCTCCAGGTCTCTCTGGATGGCAGCACAGCTGCTGCTGTGTCAGCCAGAATTTTCAATGTAATTCTAAAAGAGGGCTAGAAATACCAAAACAAACATAATTCCTAAAGTTTAGTGAAACCTGAGAAATGTGCATATCAGAAGGCATCAGGTCATTACTTTCTGAGGAAAAAATCAAGAAAAAAGGTGGATACTGTATATTCCAGTGGGTAGACACATACTTGTACAAGTAGTTCATGAAGACTACTCGGACAAAATACATGGTAAAACTAAAACACGTTGTCTCCTTGTGAATCTCAAGACAGGTGCCATACATTTGTTATCTCATGGTAAAAAAATAAACATACAAAACCAGTAAATAGAAGAGCAAAATTAAGTCATGTGAGAGCAGGTTCCACACTGGCATCTGTGGTTGAATTTGAACTTAATCAACTGACATTATCACAGCTCCTTTCCCCTGACCTCATTTCCATTCATTCCTGGAAGTCATCTTCAAGAAGGCAGTCACTGCTGTCAACCACACAATAAACTGCAAGACTATATGAAAACCTTCTTAAACTATCTCTTAATTATGCCTGATAATGCAAATGCATTTCATTGTTAGGCTCGCCAGGTTAACTGTAGTGTCTCTGGCAGTGGTTGAAGGTCTCCACTGCAATCAATACCCTCAGCTGCAGTGCGCTCAGTAACATCTCTTGGCTCAGGCCCCAGACAGTTCTTAGGTGGCTATACTCAGCAATGAACTGTCTGCTGTAGTTAAAAGTCTTCTGGGAAAATTACTGGTGTATGAGCTTTTCCACTAGTAATTTTGATCTAAAAAGCCATTTTACATCAATAGCACATTTCAGACATTACAAGAAGAATTAATTGGCCCTGGTTATTCCTTGCACTGTATGCATATGACACTTGGCAGAAGAGCAACCTGCAGAACTGAAGACATAATTTAAATATGAGGCTGTTTCTGAATGATCCTGAGCAGGTGACCCTTATCTCATGTTGATGTTGGCTTTTCTGTTTAATCCTAGGTCGTTATACTACAAAATGGCACCATCCTTCGCTTTGCAGGAGGTTGGGTGGTGAGTGAGTACAGGAATAAAGTCATTAAATACTGAAACCCCTTACATTCTATTATATAGAGAGCAAACTGAAAATGGTTAACAGCAGCACATAGCAATTCATATATTAGGGTGATTTTGATTCAAATTTTACCCCAACTAATTCTTATAAATCCATATATAAATGTCTTACCATGCAAGTTACACTTTCTGACTAGCATTACAAGGAATATTTATTTGAAATCAGAAAAGGAATCCCTGTTAATGATAAAATACCTGAAGATACGCTGGATGCTGTATATTTGTGATGTGTATATCTGACTTGTTACAGAAACCCGAAGTTAACAGCAGAGACAGTCACTGAGATTAAATTTTGAAGAAGAGCTCCAAACCAGGAAAACATTTAAGCTGGTATTTAATTTGAATGCATTTGACTTTCATGGGGCTCAGGCCTATGTTGACCTGTTAGCAATATTTGCCTGGAACTCTATTTTATATCTTCATTAAAGAAGAATAAAAAAAATAACAGCTCTCTAGATATTATTTAATAATAAAAATAAGTACTTTTATGTGCTCTGATGCACTGCACATTTAATCCAGTATCTGAGAAGATGATGAGTGCAATAAGCACAGGATAAGATCCTGTATGATGAATTTTTGTCAAATACTGTCTTTTCCTAGCTTGTTATTAACTACCTACAGTTATGTAGTAAAACAATTCCTTTCAGTCGGCTACTCTACTACTCAGATATTAAATGATTACTGTTAATAACTCACCTTAACTTTTGCTTCTTAGCTTCAGGTTACTGCTTGAATTTAGAAAATGAGTAATTATCTTTTTAGATTTTGTACGCTGAACTCTCTGCTAGACTATTTTAATTTAGCTTCTTTGGTCCCACATGTGTCTTATTTGAAAAATCTTGTGTAAGTTTTGTTTGCTTCCTTGTTGTTTTCCTGTTCTTTTATTCTTTCTAAACTGTGATGCCACAGAATCAATATAGTGAAATTAATATGAAGTCTGTTATCTGCTTTATATCTTCATCTGACTCCTTGTGTGTTTTATTGTCTTTTATCGCTTATTTTGTAATGATGGAATTTCTTCTGAGCTGCAAGAATTGCACTTTGTTAATCAAAATGGAAACTTCAGAATACAGCAATTTTCTCTTTAAAGAATGAAGACAGACCTTAAATAGCAAAATGGAACATTACCAAACAGCATTTCATGTCAGGTAGTCACTGCTGATCCACCTTCTAGGAAGTCTGCTGAAATTAATTTGCAATGAGGAAGTCTATATGGTAAAACCAATATGTTATTAGTGAGATGTCTGTCATTACAATGCAAAGTATCTCTTTTGAGGCAGCTTATTGTTACTCAAATTATTAAAGAATATTAAAATGACATAATTTAAATACTAGAAACAACAGTGAGTGTTACTTCCCTTTGAAAACATTACAAGATTTTTGAATATCAAAATAGACAAAAAAGGTGGCTTTTTATGTCAAACATTGATTTTCTTCAATCCAGTTATTTTAAGCCTTCTATAAGGCAACCAGGAGCAGACAGAAAATGCTATCGTGTGCAAAACAGATGATCCAGCCCCTGCTGGATCTTGTGAGCCACGTTGGGGGTGCAGACAGTGAAAGGCTGCACCTGCAGGGAGGAGTGGACAGTGCAGGTGACCCTACACTGGGATCAACAAGGGATTCCAGCCCATATACACCATATTCAGTGTAAAGCTGAGGGATCTGGAGGGTCTCTCTCCCTTTTTTTCATTCATTAGTGAATGCAGCACCAGAATCCAGCTCCTGAACACAGCTCCCATCTGCTGCTGAGCCCAGTCTGGGACTCACCCCAATGCCTGCTCCACAGCATAGTCACTGCAGTGGTGACGGTGCTATAACTACCACTGGGGAGGGGGTGTACTGGATTTGTACATATTTGTACGTATTCCATTTTTATTATTATTCTTTTCATTACAGCTGTTCTAGTTTCCTTTTCTAATCACTAAGTCTCTCTCCCTTATTCCCTTTCTCTTGCCTTCTGGGGAGCGAGGGGGGTTAACAGAGAGCATCTGTTATAGGTCTAGCAGGCTGCCCTCACCCTAAACCATGGGAGGGATGAAAGAGATTAGCATTTATTTCTGATGATAGAGTAATGAATTTAATGCTTAACCACTGCTTCTCAGAAAAAAAATGGAGCTTTTTTCCTGCCATGACTTACTTTTATATCTAGCAACTCATATTACTTCTGTGCATAAAGCACATATTAAATATCAATTTTAGATCTGATTTTTAAAAGCTCTTTGAATTCAAAAATCACAGCTGATGTTCAAAGACATGTATCATACATATATATAT
>JANHGL010008068.1:536-14450 GCA_024611195.1 Ceyx melanurus | reverse complement strand
GGATTCAAAAAACAAAGCTCATGTTCAAAAACATATATGATACATATATATATATATATATATATATATATATATATATATTTGTATGGAAAGGGCCAGACTTCCAAAACTATTGAACAGATCTCCAATGGACTTTACAACACAGCTCTCTGTTAAGATCACAAATAATGCCAAAGGATTTTGCAAATTCTAATTAACTGTGGGTTTGACCATTTTACTGATGCAGAAGCACAGGGGAGTTATATAAACAACAGGACATGTCAGCATCACAGCCAAAATGAGGTTCAAAGAAACCTCCTGCCTCCCAAGCAGCAGTGTGCTATGCAATATTGCTGCAAATGTAATGATTTTTACATTATTTTGGCTACTTAAATTTTCTAATTCCTAAATTATGTAAAAAATGTTATCAGGTTCTATGTAATATAATATTTTTTTTTTCTCTCCTAGTATGAAACTGAAACACTTGAACTTTTAAGATATTTAAAATGTAAACCATACGTCTAGCTTTCAGGCAGTAGAAACTGTTGCAAGCATAAATTAAACTTTAATTAAATTAATTTAATGGGAATTTTGAGTGTTCTGCATGCATAGTTTAGAATTGTAACAATTTTATAACAAGAGTGAAGCGATCAAATGGCTTGACTTTAATAGTTACCATCACATTAAGTACATTTCTAATTACACTATGGGTTCCAGAGAGAAAACCTCAATTAATGAATGTATGACCCAGAGTCTTTCAAATCTACTGAGCTGTAGGAAGTTTGACACATAACATGCCAAATGGTGGTGGGACAGTGAACAAAGAAGGTGAAGTGGAGGGTGTTGTGAATTCCTGTCGAATTCCAGAAGATGCTGAAATACCTTTAAATTAAAAAAAAAAAAAAAAATCCAGATGAAATAATATGTCTAAAATTCAAAGAAATACAACATAAAAGAGGATATTGTCTAATTGTTTTCTGAAAGTATTACAGTAGGAGAAGAATCCTGACCCATGAGAACACGACTCTCAGTGCTCAGAAGAATTGACAGAACGAGTTCCAATGGAGAATGCAATTGTTCTTTTTTGTTTACCTGTTTCTAAACGAGCTACATCATGATAACTACAAATTATAAAACTGCCTCAAATTCGGTAACATGAGCCAAATTTTCAGAAAGCAGATGGATTTCCAACATTTTCCTCTACTAATAAGTAATTATATACAACACTGACAATTTTCCTTGAAAAATCTCTAATCAACTGTTTCTAATCTCTTTTTTCATGCTTAGATCTTAATCTTAAAAATACACAGCTGTTTGTCTTCCTATGAGTACTTTCAGGAAAGTCCTTGATGGAAGAAAAAAATCTTAATTTTTTACAATAATAATATTCTCTTTTCTTGTTTGTTTTTATTGATTCTTGTCATCTTGATCATTTCCATTTTCAAATGTTCCTATTCTGGCTTTCCTAGCTAACCACTGCAGACACCTGTTTACTTGTGTGTGCAGAAGAGCATAACACTCCAGGAAAATAAATACATAAATAAATAAATACCGCAGAGCAAATGCTGGTTGTTTGATTTTTTTTGTGTTGGGGTTTTTTTGAAGAAGAACTGGGTAGTATACTACAAACACAACTGAGAATCTTAATGTAAAAGAAGGTAATGACTGTTTTCCCCCTAAAGTATTAAGGGGAAACAAATGAAAAAGAAAAGAAAAAGGTGACTAAGAACTTTATGATTCCAAAACCCAAAATATTAGATTTAGCAAAAGTACAACTGACTCACTTTTTCCTTTCTTAATCTAATCTGTAGCTATTTTCCCTTAAGTTTATATTTTCCACTTGAGAAGATCCTGGGGCATGATTTCTTTCCTCTTGGGGAGAACTTTTATATCTTCAGTGCCATTATATTACTGAAAACATGCAATATCAGAAGAAAAACTTTGTGTCTTTGTTCTTAAGTAGAATACTGACTATAATACTAATAACATGCTGCTTTTTCAGTTTCTTTTCTGTTCAAAGTAGACTTGCCTGGCTATCTGGTTTATCACCAGTATTGATGTAACTTTTTTTTTTTTTTTACATGCAAAACAAGGATGCATGAAAACAAGTAAAGTTAGCAGAGCCTCAAAAATCAGAATTTCTATCCTAACAAGTCATGCTGGGTCACAGCTGTGCCATGGAATAATCTTTGGTCACTGTGGATGGATTAGAAGAAAGTCTGTCACAATTCTTTCAGGGTTTTAAGCAGTAAGGCATAGCTTTAGGTGAGCCAAAGAATCAATCATACTGTTGTTCACAAGCACTTGTCAGGATTTGTTGCAGCAATAAATATTTACTATGAGTTATTCTCCCAACTTTTTGTGTTTGGTTACACCTCCATCCTTTCAAGGCCTCAGATACACAGCAAAATAAACATGAATCACAGCTTACCTTCTGTGATGAATTTTTAGAGAATTGACCAAGTAATGCCATAAATGCTGAAACCATTAAGACCCTGTGACCAAAAGACAGCACTTAAAAAATGTCTATGGCATTCTTTGATACTATTTATAGCCATTAAAATGAAAGGTGTCAAGTTTGAGGAATCAAGCTATCTTCCTCCTTTTGCATTTCATGCAACTGCAGAAATGAAGCTGCTGCTGCTCATTCATCAAGACTGACAAAAGGGATCCCCTGCCTTGCTCAAAATACCCAGGAGGTTTTTTAAATACATTTCTGACAAACATCTTTGTAAATGAAGAAAGGCTTTGACATTCAAACCGTAACTAGAACTGGTGAAGGGAAATACACTCGGTAATCCTGCTGATAATGGCTTCATACCTTTCCCTCTTCAACTCCTGTAAACACAAACTGGCTGAGCAAGTGTCAGTGGGTGAACAGAAATGGGATTCTACAATTGCAGCAATCAACTTTTTTACTCTGTTTAAGAAAACATATATGTAAGCCATATGAAGTACAAAACCAGTCTTGGCATATTCACAAGCTATGAATCCTGTCCAGGAGGCCAGCTGCCAATGTAGGAAAAATCAATGATACTTCCAAGTATCATCAAGTGCACGTTGGTTTTTTGCTCCTCTTTTACTGCATGTGTTGCTGTAATATCAAGACCAGAGACAGATGGAAATCTGACCGTAATTAGAACTGCAAAGCCAGAGTTTCACTTCTGCAAATCCAAAATGGTCTAGAAGTTTATAAATATGCACTCAATATAGTGAACACACATTAAAAGTCTTTTATATTTATCATATTCTCCTTTTTTTTTAATATTGCCAAATGTTCTGCTGCTGCTGGTAATCTGTAAATCGGTTTAAATTGACAGGCAAGTGGGCTGGGTCCCAGTGTTGCCATTTCCCAGCAGGTCCCTGTATTGGCAGCAGCAGCACTTGTGTGTCACACACAGCAGCAGCTACACAGTCTGATCCAGCACTGTGCAAAAGGAACTGCTCAGGCAAGTGTTCCATACCTGCTCCAGAACAAAACAGCAAACAACAGGTAAACGCTCTGTGAGCTTATTGCAAGCCTGCTGGACTTTGCTGACTTAAGAAAATGAAGCAGCACAGTCAACAAAGGAGTTTCTCCAGTTTTTTAATGGGCTATGTCCCCTGTTTCCTCCTCAATCTCAGTATTTTATTATTGGAAATAATGTTTTTTTATCCAGAAGTGTTATAAGTTGAAGGAGTAAGACTCTGATAGCCACAGTTTTTACCATACTCAGAAGATGCTACACATCTGCTAAAGTAGCCATTAACAACCTGCCATGAAACATACACAGGCTTTTCAGGATAGATCTTCCTTTTCCTTGCCAACCTGGGTGGTTTGACAGACACAGACAGGAAAACAAATCTTCCTCCCAGAAAAGCTGAAAGATCACTGGGCTTGAAGCCTCTGTTCAGAGAACAGCTGACACTGCAGTTACATGGCAAGAGGAAAAATTCACAGATACTGTGAGTTGCCTTGCCTAGCCAGAGTCACAATTTATCCTAGAATGTAAATGAAATTCATCAATATAGACATAATTTGAATTTGACAAATTTCTTACAAGTTTAAAGCCCTGTTTATAAAGCAGAGGGTTGTTTAATGGCTAACGCTGGTTGGTGCTTCCCATTTTGCTGCTCTTCCTAAAGGCAATTCTATCAAGTATCCCTTTTTTATTATTTTTTTATTTTTACTAGCAATCTACCAGAGGAGTGATTCCACAGTTGACTCCAAACTGATAATTTTATCAACTGACTAGGTTTGCCTCTTCATTTGCATTTACATGATTGCTGCAGAGGCGCCCCACTTGGGATTAGATTCATATAACTCTGGCTGTTGTACAACACGGTTCTGCCCAAGGCTCACAGCAAAATAACTTCTAGAGAATGAGAGTCAAAACATTATTATCTCAAATGTGTTCAGTTCTGAAGCCAAAATGACTGTCTTAGAAATATTCAGTTCATGGACCAAACATGAAGATGAACCTTAAAATTTTAATAGCTACAAAGGAAAGACACTGTCAATTTTCTATTTAAAAACACCTATATAATAGTACACCTGTGCAGCAGAAAATATACAATTCCATTTTAACTGCATTACTATTATTCCTATTATCTTACAGATAGAAGGAGAGTACAAGCACTGTGTACAGCATGGGAACTGTTCAGCTGATCTGCCTCCAGTACACTTCACTTTTCTTTTATTAAAGTCTTATGGAAAAGACAGGGTAGTGGAGAGTCTGCTCATGCTTCTGCAAAACAAATGAGCACAATGAAAAAGCTTGTGGAGGAATTTGTTGTACCCTCTTTAATGCAAACTATCCTTCTTCCAGAGCACTGTGAATCAGGCACAAAGGTGTCCAGGAATTTTTATTTAGGTGAGGGACTTCTCAGCACTCATTACACATTTTTCTCCTTTAAACTGCTATTCCAATCTTATTATGTCTTTATTAAATATTCATGTCTAAATTTGATTTTAATTTCATCTCTATCGTTCACTGTCATTCACTGAGATCTTCATGAAGCTACTGGCAGATTCAGATGGATCAACAATGCAACATTAATGTCCATGAAAATATATTATGTAGAAGTATTTTTCATTGTACTTCCAAGCTTGCAAGGCACTTTTATTATTTCTCACTTCCAACTGTTGTTCTTATTATTTTCTGTGCTTAGGTTTTCATTCCCCTATATCACCTCTTTTATTTCCCCTCATTTCTTTTCTCCTCATTTTTCCCCTCATTTTTATTTCTCCCTACATTATCAAAATGTAGACACAAACTTTAATTAGGTGACACCTCCTGCAAATTAGATTTTTTTAACCTGAACTAGCAGGCTGAGAATGTTTCACTCAGAAACAGTTCTTTTCGTAGAAAGGAATTATTGAATAATGAAATGATTTCCTTTACAGAAACAAAGAGAAGTTTCTACAAATCTGAAAAAGTGAAGGTTATTTTCTTTATATAAGCCCTAAAGTCCAAGGTTAGCAGAAGGCCTACCAGAACAGATATTCATGCTTTGAAGAACTAAAATAATTTGTATTGATTCAGTCAATAAAAAAACATTAACGGAATCAAAGACTCACATGACTAATTAAATCAATAAAACCAGCAATATTCATCCAAAATTGCTTCAGTACCTAAAAGCCAATATCATCATCCACGCCCAGACAGAAGTTAAGCAATTACAAAAATGTGGGGTTTTTGCCAGCTCTGCTCCTAGATTATTTTCATTTAATTGCCTTCACCTTCCTTTTGGGTGCTTTTTCACAATGATAGGCAAGTGAACTGAAAATCAGAAGCACAACAGCTTCCCATCAATTAGCAGTTGCAACAATAAACTTGTATTCAGTATACTTCACCTTGAGAGTAACTAATGAAGTGAGGTTATCATATTTATGCCCATGTACGTTTTGATTTACTGATGTTTGCACAGAAGCTTCTGTGAGATTAGTAAAATTTGGCACTTGCAAACTCCTTCACTCACCAATGAAAGTCAGCACTTTCCAACAGATACTGGAACCAGCTGCCAGGGAGGTGGTGGAGTCACCATCCCTGGAGCTATTTAAAAGATGTGTAGATGTGGCACTTAGGTTTAGTGTGGACATAGTTTAGTGGTGGACTTGTTGGTGTTTGGTTGGACTTGATGATCCCAAAGGTGTTTTCCAACCTTAATGACTCTGATTTTAAGAAAGGAGATGTGACAATACATGACAAAGATTGCCATTCTGTGAGGAGCTGCCTATCTTGATTGGGTCCATTGCAGTGACACCTGCTGAAATTCAATGGTTTACACAGAGAGACATCATATTTCAAAATCTTGGGAAACTTTAGATAAGGGGAGTGAAACTACAGATATGAGTCAGATGTCCTTTTTCATGTCAGCTAAATAGTTGATGATGTGATATTAAGTTCAAACAGGGTCTGAAGGGTACAATGTGTCCACGCTGTACCACAGGGAAACATTTGCTCTGTTCGTCAGAAGCGTAATTCCCTTCAACATCACTATGAAATGCCCTTATGCTTCAGCCAGGCATGAAGATACAGGTAAGGGCTTAAACAGAATGCAGTGCCTTCATTGGGATAGGATGAACTTTTCATCTTTTGGCAGGATAGCATAATATTTTCTTTATTTCCTCTATCACATTTTAGCTGGAAAGCTAAAAATTCTCATTCCCAGAAATTCTTAGACATTGCAACATGAAACAGATCCAGCTGCAAACACTAACACATATTCTCTCAGGTAGTTCTTGTAATCCTTATGTGTTGTGAAGCATTTATAGAACAGAAGCCTTCCAAGTTGAACAGGAGTCTACCTTCACAGCTTCTTCTTCCCCTCCCAGTGCCCTCCATGAGCAAGCTAGCATGAAGTACAGAGTATTGATTAGAGGCGTACCATGGACTCCTTGCGTTGCAAGTTAAATTACCGTACACTGTATATTTTTAATTTCCTACATATAACAATAAACATGATTGATTCTTCAATTTCAGAGCGTCGTTTTGGCAATTAAGAAAATAAATACCCTTCCTGTGTACAGCTTGCTTTTTTCCTAAGTAAATGTCTATAGTGGATTAGCTTGTGTGTGACAGACAAATAACCACCCCTCTCCCTGTAGGCCTCATTCTGTTTTCTATTTCTTTCTTTTTTATTTATTTAGAACCTGCCATTCATTTTCACACCTGACAGTAAAAACCTCAGGACGTGGTTGTTCTGAAGAGGATTATCTTTCAGATCAATGCTGAAATTGATTCCAAACCACACTATTTATCAGCCTGCAGCTAAAGCACTAGGAGTCAGGAAATATTTCCTCTCCTTCAAATCCATTCCTATTCTGCTGCTGGAAAAAATCACAATACGACAGTCTCCATTAATGCACACTTCCATTCCTCGTGCACGTGGAATATCAATGTCAAACAGACAATACAGTTGCATTATCAAATTCACTGAAAAAAGAAGCAGATTAAGAAGCAAGAGCATAATTAATCTTGGCATTACTGCTGAATAGTTGCTGATAACTAGGTGTGAAGCCTTACTGTAACACCTGACATTGCTGAATCTCTTCTCTAGTCACATAAAATCATTGTATATTTCTATCAGTATCATATATTAATACAAGAAATAGACATTAACTATCTTTTTTTTTTTTTAAGCCTCACTTACAGTCTTGCTTTTCATTGCTTGCAGACTGAAAAGGAAAAAACAGGGAAAAAGAAAAATGTCCACTGCATTGCTATGACTGTGTATGGAAACTACAGAAAATTGAAACCCAGAGATTCACCAAATATCTAAGCATGTTACAAGTCATTCAGGTACACAATGTCAAACCAGTTAAGATCTATCCTGCTTCTGTGATTAACAAACTTCATGATGAAGAATTAGGGACACTGTGATGAATAGTGAAAGTTAATGGCAGTCTTTCCATTTATTTCAGGAACTATATTAAGCCTTTTATTTGTTTGAGACTAGAGTGACACTGTAAGCTCATTATGACATGACTTAAATTGTAATTTATACTGGGTGAAAGGACAGGACAAAACCCATGGTGAAGCTTAATCTAATGTAGTACATTATAGCCCAAATATATAAGAAATATTCTGTAATTTACAGTATCTAAAGACATACAAAATGTAGGGAAATGTAAAGTAATGTCAAATAACAGTAACATATGGTGAACATAAAGATGATAAGTAGTTAAATCATGCAACACTGGTTTCTTCTCACTTTATTGCTTTGTAAGAGAAAACCTGTAGCCTTTTGTGGCTATGGATACTAGAGCTTCATCAGCTCTGCCAAGCCCTCAAAGGCAGAATGGGGATGCTTTCAATTCCACTAAAGCTGCAAAATGAAAACTGATAAAATAAGATTAAATTAATAAAAGTGTAGAATTAAATAAATCAAACTATGTTTAAAGTTAATACTAAATTAATCTCTCAAATTCAGACACCCAATTAAGTATCTATTGCCAAGGCCTAGGAGGTATTTATAGGAAACTAGTTTGTAATTCTTTCTCAGAGCAAAGACCAGTCTCAACAGTTTGTTGAAATAACGAAAGCAAAAACAATAGCCATTTTTCATTATTCAAGACATATTTAACATTTTTTCTTGAAGATTTAGTCTTTGAATTTGGTTTAATATTTCTCCTAATTAATCTTTAGATTTGTGAAAGTTATTTTCACCAATTAACTAATTATTATAGATTAATTTTGATAACAAAAGAGAACCATAAATCATCCTTAAAAAGAGCAACTGGTATAAATAATTCCCTATCTTCTTGCGTGAGCTTTAAACATAATTTGGACAATGTACCCCTAATGGAGCTACATGACAACTGCAGTTGTCTTCTGATGCTAGAGTTGAAGCTTGTCACTCTTCTGCAATCTTCAAAACGTTATAAAAAAAAAGGAAATACTTCCACAACAACAACAACAAAAATAAGGGGCTAATTTACCTAAATCAATTACTGACACTACCGGAGAAATTTAATGACCTGCAACAACACAAATTTACTACGTCCATATACTTTTTACAGTCTTCTATCAAGATGCATACTGAGCTTGGGAAAACTAACTCATATTTCTTTTTTCCACTATTTAGCAATCCAATCACTTTATGGGTACAC
This sequence comes from Ceyx melanurus, assembly GCA_024611195.1. NCBI lineage: Eukaryota > Metazoa > Chordata > Aves > Coraciiformes > Alcedinidae > Ceyx > Ceyx melanurus. The sequence goes on along the minus strand of JANHGL010008068.1, from coordinate 5,377 downwards.
TAAGGGAATATGAAATCTCTTACTATTAGATGACGCAGTAAATTTTTCAGCATAATTACATTTTTTCTTTATATTGCTCTTATTTTTCTTTATATTCTTAGTTACTGCTAACTTGCAAACAAAATGGGCAGAAAAGTAGACCTGGCAAAACAAGCTTTGGGCTTTCCACCTTCCATTTCAGTTTCTCATACTTATTATTAATCTCAAAACAGAGGAAGGAAAAAAAAAAATAAAAACCATACTGTTCATAACATTCTGTTCTTCCAGAAACACATGCAGCACATAAGCCTGGAGCATTTACTCATATTTAGAACAGCAAAGTACTCCACAAGATGGAAGACAGCAATTTGTTATCATCTGGCTTGAATGCATGAGCACTTATTTTAAATATGATCAATACAAACCAAAATCCCAAATAACACTGTGTTATGCATGAATTATTTTGACTTTTTCACGGAAAAATGAAAAGAACAATGTTTTCAGAGTTCATGGAAATTCATTTATATCAATGAAAAGAAAATCATATTTAAAGGGGTTTTGTTTCTAGTAGAAGTGAAAAATTATACACCAGATCGCCTAAGAGGAAATAAACCCAACTAAACTCAGTCTTATCACACATACACAGAAAATGATTGGAAATTCATATTGAGCATTGTAGCATTTCATTTCTAAGATAATACTCCGAAAGCAGATCACAACACTTCATCAACCACTAAAAACACACTATTATTTGTGGTAAATATAAAAAATGGGTGTTTTGTACAGCTGGGTTTGCCTCAGAAACTGCATTTTAACGATTGTAACTGTGTCTTGGGCATAGCAGTAAAGAGCTGCCACTAAAACACGCCGATTAGCAAGAAAATGTTGGATGAAATGGAATTATTATTATACAGAAGATTGTTAGTAACAAAACCTCTTAGCAAATGATTCTGCTGATTTACACAGCTATCACCAGTGAGCCAGCCTTTTACTTTGGCCTTAATAGGCTCTTGTTGGTTACTTTTTATCACATTAGGCAATTATTTCCCCCTATAATTCTTGATGCATTGGTTTTGTCTACTGATTTCTAATACCAATATAAAGAAACATTATCCAGATAAATGTGATCTTACAGCTACATATCACATTTAATAAAATCCCATTAGCCAAGAAAAATGCATCAGTTAAATTATCAGAGACTCACAATGTCTCTGTAGCTTTATAGATTAATTTGAGTAAGGGTCAAATCACTTCCTCAGGTTTTCAGGGGATAGCTGAGGGCTGAAAGTGACTATTTTAAGACTCTGAAAAAATATCCCTCTGGGTGTGGACAATCAGCTTAGGCTGCTTTGCAGCTGAATGTGGAAAACTTCCACAGCATCTTGGAACACTCATCAAAGATCTAGGATACTATGATTAAGTCTCCATTCACCTGAATTAATTAAAATTTTATGTTACCCATATCCCACAGTTCCTTAATCACTTCATGCTTGGTTCCTTAATAACCAAGCAGAAAGCTTATGCCATTGTTAGTTTATGTCAGGATACCCTTGTGAGTGGAGAGACCGAAGTCTGCTGAGGTAAGGCAGAAAGCATTAGGGTTTAGTACCTGCAAGAGGACACTCACCTGAGAACACAGGGAATGGGGGCCAGCATTACAGTACAGATTAACTTTTTACATTTAGCAGTCTTTACATAAAACAGAACTGAGAACAGGGAACAGAAGTCAGGATTATCACTCCATAAAGAACACTAAAGTTAGATCTTTCACACACCCAAAGCTGATCACACTGCTTCCATCCCCACAGACCTGCTAGCTCGTGCTGCACTGGGTCCTTTCTTCAAGAGGAGGGATGGAAGACAAGTCTCTGCCATGACAATCTTTACCTCTCTACTCCAGTGGCCAAGAAGTGGCCAATCTTCTAAAAGGTTAGAGTTTCCACTACTACAGCTTGCAGCATGTTTAGAACCACTGGGTTATTGATTAAATGCCATCTCCTCCATGTTACAATATAAATGGTGGACAGAACAATTAGTGTGACTGATGTGCTGAAACCTGCTTTGTTAAGCTTGCCCCAGGGATTTCTGCCGCTCTGGAGTGGAATACCTGCTTTAGGAACTCTGGAACAGGGTCAGGTATGTGGTAGGGGCTTACAGATGGTGTCCCTACTGCACACCTAGATGGCGAGTACTTGGAGTAGGTTCAGTTGCAGATGTGTAAGCATGTAAACAATTTGTCAGAAAACAAGTTGGTAGTTCATATTTGATAGATCACGTGCTCAGATTTGACATATAGGTTTCTCCTTTGGTCCAGGACAGGACTGAATACTGGGTCCTGGCTACTCCTGGGTGGTATGATTTGAGTTTTTTTGTGACAGTGGTTAGATAGACACATCTATCTGATGGAGACTCTGACAGCACACTGCTATACACAGCAGGTGATGCTCAGCCCTGCTCCTCTCTGGCTTCTTTGTGGCACAGGCTTCACAGCAAAACCTTCTCTTCTGCCTGTGTTTAGGGCAACTAATTCTGCTCCAGTTCTCTGGAAACAACAAATAATCCTTGAATACTGCCTGCTCTTTCAGTTTTGTTTTGTAAGGAGTTTAAAAAGACAGTGTCCTTCATAATTCAGAAAAAGAAATCACCTGTAAACATATTCATGTTAAAGCAGTGAATGTACATCTGTCCTCTCCGTGATTAAAAAGTCTTGCCTTTTGACACTTAACATTTTATGTCACCTTTCTCTTTTTCTTTCTCAAACTCCTCTTTTGTACTTTTTGACCCACTGGTCTTCATTTGTGACATAACTTTTCTTTAGAACATTTTCTTAGGTCTTAAACAACTGCCATCTTTTCATATACATCTCTCAGAAATATTTCCATACCTGTCTTCTGTGATCTGTCAGATTACTTTTTTAAAATGGTTATCTACGAAGACTAAACCTTCAGTCAACGTATGACAGGTAATTCAATTGCAAGAGTGAAACACAGACCAAATGCTGAAGAAGTTGGGTTAATCTTATTTATTTCACAAATTGTCTCAGGTACAGCACTGATCTCACAGAAAATTCCCTGAGTGCAATTCCCTGCACTGAAACACTTAGTGCAGATGCCTCTTCTCTTTTCAATAAGTGAAATATAAAGAGATGCCATTCAGCACTGCATTCCTGTACCCATCTATCTGTGGCTTTCAATTGCTTTCAATGGAGTTACACTAGACTAAAAGTGAAGCAATGCAGTGCTCAATCAACCCTAATATATGCCCCTGATAACATTTTGGTTTATTCCAGCCCATTAAGAGGCTAGCTGGTATGACAGTGCAAGAAGATCACCACGTCTTAATGAGGTGATTAAAAACAAAAAATGTGCAGCTATTGCAAAATATGAGAATGGACTCACAGAAACACCAGTAATATTTAATGTACTACTCCAACACTTTATTTGTTTCTAACTATGAAGTCTTCAATTTTTAATGAGGTAGTTGTAAATGATTTAAGATATACATGTTCTTTGTGTTAAAAAGCACTGATTGATACTTTAAAATGTTGCACTAATTTTATAATTATTTATAGGTGTTATTCTGATATTACTTTTATGGTGATTTATATATATTATTTCATTAACTTTTGCTTCATTTAGCATTTAAAGGAGACGTTCTCAAAATTGAACTTTCTACATTTTTTTGCCTAGTAACAGATATGCCAGAGGTTTCAAAAAATGTTTCAAAACTAGTGCTTACACTGACACAACTTCTGAAAAGATTAAGTCTGAAGGACTGCATGTCCAAAGCCACTCAGGTACCCAACTGAGTTGTACAGATGCTTAATGGTACTTCCAAGACTACCTGTCTCCCAGCTCCCTAGAATTTGACAGATTGGGGTTAATTCTGCATCATCCAGTTTTGCCACTCAAAGTCTTCTGTAGTGTGAATTTCAGTGTCCTTAAAGTCTTCCTGAAGTAAACAAATGACAACCCATAAGACGTAAAATAACTGAATTATTTTACACATGCATGCCATTTAATTGAGGAAATATACTTATTTTAAATAAGATAAAAGAAATCAAAACTTATTTCTCCTACGTTATGTAAATGTTCCCCAAGAGTCAGGAATCTAAATAAAACCAAGTCGTTTTGATTGGAATTTTTCTGGAAGATTTATGTATATCTTATTTTTATTACAAAAGTGCTGACATTTACCTTTGGCATCACAAATGCAAGGCTGTATTGTCTACCCATTTTAAAACCATATATATTCCCAATATCATGGCAGATTTATTTTATTGTTCTTTACCACCTTCTCTCCTCAAAATCAAATTAATTACTTGTCTGTATAGCATATCTTCGTTTTTATGTTCTAAAACTACAATATTCTAAAACGTTAAGAACTACAGAATGATGAACATCCACTGTTTACTGCACACAACATTAACATAATTTCTCCACAACTCTTGAAAGTGACCTGAATTAACTTGGTACAAGTCTCAATCAGATAAAGACAGACTGGTATTAGGAAACAGTTAAGATTATTTATTGGTCTCAAATGCAATATACCACAAGACTGGAAGACTGAGTAAATGTGTGTATTTCTTTTTAAAGTAAGCTTAACAGCACACATACCAGGCCAGCTGGTGTGAGTAAATTTGGATTTGGATAGTAATACAAAGAGTAGTGGTTGTCAGGAAGAACTGTGTGTGCAGCTGTACTGTGTATGCCACAAGATTCTCACCGCAGCAGCTCCTCTGATCCCAGCTGAAGGCTGCCAGCACAAGGTGCAAAATGTTGTAGATCTGAAAAGACCAACATCACTCCATCTTATAAATAAAACCACGAACTCCAGTCAGAAAGCTAAATCACCACATACTA
>JANHGL010008066.1:50437-69503 GCA_024611195.1 Ceyx melanurus | reverse complement strand
GGGGGCGGCGGGGGGGGGGGGGGGGGGGGTGGGCTGTGTTGGAGCCAAACGGGGGTTGAAGGCGGCCGCGGGTGGGAGCCGCAGCGGCTCCGGGCGCTTCGGTGCGAAGTGGGTTCGGTCCGCGAAGTGAATGGACGAGCCGGTGGCTGAGCAAGGACACCTGGCACCTTAGCTCTTCCCTCTCTCCTCTTAAGTAGGATTCGCTAGAAGGCTTTTTTTTTTTTTTTTTTCCCTTTAACGCGCTTCACATTTGAAAGGCGCAGATGCCAATCGCGTTATCCCCTCTTAGCCCGTTACCCCTCCCGTTATCCCGGGAATACAACGCGTAGTTCGCTTCTTCAGGGGGTTGTGCCGTGTTGATGAGCTCCAGAAATGCTCTCTGGTGGAAGAGGTTTCTCGAAATCAGTTTTCCAGAAAGCAGCATTTGACAGAACCTTTCCAAAGCGCGATGGAACAAATAGTTTACAAGATAACACAGCTGGCAGTTCAAGTTACCCGTGGCACTGAGTCTTCTCTGAGGTATCAGTTGTACTTCTTGGATTGGGAGAATTATTTTCTTTATAACCAAATAAACCTGTCAACTCTTCAATTTTCTAGGTAATCACCGAGGCAAGAAATCTTGGTGAGATTGTCACAAAAAGCTCTACTAGCAAAAAGGAAAATATTTCCTAAGTTACGTCAGGTGTTTGGTTAGGTCACAGAAAAAAATGCTTTGTGTGTATCTGTTGTCACATCTTTGTCTTGGCTGATGCTGGGGTTTCAAGTTGAAAGCTATGATATGATATTCATGATTCATCATCCATCTTCTGATGTGTGCCTTGGAAGTCTCACCTTGGATGCCTTTTAACATCCCATGGCCTTGCAGCGTGATGGTAGCAGATTTTAGCCACCACTTTTCTGATACTGCTGTGTTCTGGGATCACACTTCACCTCTGGCTTCAGTTTTTCATGCATATGTTGCTGTCTACCCTGTGCTGATGGCAGGGGTGTAACTCTCCCACTCGGATGCTTTAGTTGCAGTGTTGGTTTTGTTGCAGTGCCTGGCACAGGTTCAGGCCTGAGTAACTCCACACCTTCTAAAATGGAATAGAAGATTTGAAATCACCCTTGACCTTGACCAGCCGAGTTGGTTGACTCAGGTTTTTTGCAGGTTCTCTGACATGAGATGTAAGCTTTTCTTCTAATAATGTGGATGTCATGTTTGTTCCAGAGCTCAGGAGCTGGGTGCAGTGCAGTACTTGTAATAATTGTAAGAATTGGTAGCTTGAGGTGACAGAAAGGTTACATATTTCAAGCTTTGGACAAAAGAATATGAGAGAGCTGCTTGGAGGCTGAGTGAGAGACCTGATCTGCTCAAAAATATGTGCTCAGCATTGACCTTCCACCCAAACCACAGCCTGACCAGCTACCAGAGTGGGCTGTTGGCAGAACCAAGTGTTCAACCAAGAACCTTAGCTCTGCTGCTGAGCTGCCCTTCTACACACTGCATTCAGTTTAATGACAGTATTTCTCTGCATATAATAATTTACATACAGAATAGGAGGTCATCTAGAGGCCACAGCCTGTTCTTTGAAAAGCAGAAATTATATGAAGACTTTGCTATTTGAATAATTGATCTTAGTTTTGATAGTGTTGTTTGTTCATAGGCTTTCTTAAAAATACTATGGACATTTCTATTTATGGTAGCTAATGATTCCTGAATATATTCTGTATGTTAATACTACCTCTGACTTCTGGTCATACTTTTGCTTTGATTAAAACGAAATAGATCTTAGTATTTACTTCAATGCTCCCTTAAAGCGTAGGTCCTAATTTGCATGACACAATGACAGTTGTCTCCAGAAGCCTGGGAAGAAGCTGATGTAGCATTATCTCCTTTTTTTTTTTTACAACTGTGAACAGTTAGCCTTTGGTATTAGCATATTGTTTGAAATACAAAATGCTAAGTAATAGTCTTAACAAAAGCAGAAGCCTATTAGTGCATTTTTACTCTGAGAATTTGTTGTGCCTTAAATCAGGATCCCTTCAGAGGCAGAACTTGTGTACCTGTACAAAGCTCTGCATGATGAAATCCAGTTTCCTGGTCAGTGTCTTTTGATGAGTGTAGCCTTATCCCAAGAAAATGTATATGCTGATTAAATTCATTAAAGAAAGTATATCCTAGGTAGTTTCATTTGTTAAATGCAGAGTGATCTCTGTGCTGACTTCTCTGTCTGGTCCAGAAAGCATTGCTAGTATTGGTTGTTGATGAGTTAGTTCATGGTAATGAAATGGAACATGCCCTATGTACTTCACAGACATCCACAAACCCACTTCAGTGCTCTGCATAAAAACTCTTGATTTTAATTCCACAGGCACAAGCAGACTTTATAGCCCACCTACCACTGCTTGTTTCTTCACAGTGGTGCCCTTGCATTGTTGTCAATTTCCCTAACTTGTTAATTGTAGCAATAAAAACAGACCAAACAGATCAGGCTTACTCAGACCATCTATTATGGTATGTGGGAAAGAAGCTGACTGAGGGATATACACAATTACTTTTTATAGAAGCATCAAGTCTGCTTTATGAAGGTCTGAAGAAAGGCTTCAGAGACTGTAATTATTCTTTATATGTCTCCATTCAAAACAAAACTGTGCCAACAATTTGAAAAGAGTGACCAAAAAAATTCAAATGTGACAATGAAACACTTCTTAACAGTGAATCCCACAGCTGTCTAGAAAATGTTTGACAAAACTGTTTAGTTTGAGGAAGAGGAGGCTGAGGGGAGACCTCACCACTCTCTAAAAGGATGGTGTAGAGAGGCTGGTGCTGGGCTCTGCTCACAGGTCACTAGTGATAGAACAAGAGGGGATGGATTCCAGCTGCTCCAGGGGAGGGGCAGACTGGGTATTAGGGAACAATTTTCCACTGAAAGAGTGGCCAGAGCTTGGCACGGGCTGCCCAGGGAGGGGGTTGAATCACCATCCCTGGATGTGTTTCCATTTTGTTTGGATGTGGTTTTGAGGGACATGGTTTAGGGGTGAACTTTGTAGAGTAGGGCTGATGGTTGGACTGGATGATACCAAGGAGCTTTTCCAACCTGAATGATTCTATGAAAATACTGTTATCAACAAAGACAACTGACTCAAAGGATGATGCCTGTTCTAGATTTTTTCTTGTTCATAATTACTAACATTTATATTGCAGTTCAAGAGGAAAAGCAGCCTGTGTCTGATCTGTGAAACAAAGACAGGCCTCCCACATTGCAAATCTGAAATAATTTCTAGAAAGGACTGAGGTTCTTTTCTACAAAACAATTGTAAAACTCACCTGCTTCAATGACAGTCAGGTGGCTTTAAAATTCTCCTATGTAGCTTAGTGCTTCTACAAGCCACTGGTGACTTGGACTAGCAACCTGCAGAGAGTTTCTCTGCGTTGTCATTGCTTATCTACTTTTACAGGTAACGTCCTGATCGTTCTCCTTCTGCAAAATATTTCTTAAATACAGAACACTAAATCATCTCCACCAGGTCACCCACGTTGTCTGCAACTCACAAATGAAGGGTGTATCTTGTGTTTGTTTTACTCACAGAGTGAGATTAATCCAGTTTATCCTATTTACACATTGTCTCCTTTTTCCAATTCCTCCTCCCCCAGCTGGGTGTTCCAGGCAGCTGTTGAGCCACAGAAAGAAACTGAAATATTTTAGTGCCTCAGAATCTATTCCTGCTGAAATATTGGTCAATGACAGGAAGAACTGTGACCAGTAGAGCAGCTTCTTCCAGGTGCTGCTCCATAATGGTCTCCCAGGTCCACAGAATTCTGTAGCACAGATTCCCCTACAAATATACTTCCCTGATGGGAAAAAAAAAATAAAAATCACTTAATCACCTGCTCTTGCCCCACAGTCTCCCTATCCTATTTTATGAGTGTTGCCCTTCCTTCACTTTTCTAGCTATGGGGACTGTTGCTCATTAATTTTCCCTTTTCCTTCAAAGATACTTCACAGAAAGAATGTATTTGACCTGGAAAGTAGGACAGTTGGAACTATACACATCATCCCTGCTGCTGGAAGCCTATGGGATTGTGGACTCAGTTTATGTAATATTTTTGACTGTGTTTGAAAATTGATCTCTTATTTGCATAGCATGTTTTCACCAGAGTAACCACTTGTGTCTGTCTCAAGGATGTGTTATGAAAGGGGATATAATCCTTCCATTCAGGAACTGCAAAATGCTGTGGATTGTGAATGATGTTTCTGGCGTTCTCTAGTTTCTGAGCACAAGAAAGTCTGGAACTCAGCATTCTGTAATCCTGAATCTCAAAGTTCTTTTTCCTCTGTAGCTGAATATATGAATATATTAGGACAAGAGACAATGGGAGTCAGTTGGAGCACAAGAGGTTTAGGGGAAACACAAGAAAAAACTATTTCCCAGTGAGTGTGCCAGAGCCTGGAAGGGGCTGCCCAGGGAGGTTGTGGAGTTTCTTTCTCTGGAGACATTCCAGACCCACCTGGATCTGTTCCTGGGTGACTTGGTCTAGGTGCCCCTGCTCTGGCAGGGGGGTTGGACTGGATGATCTTCTAGGTCCCTTCCAACCCCTAATAATTCTAGATTGTATGATTCAAATTTCACAGAAGTCTTATTAGTAAGATAGTCCCAGAGAGTCAATAAATAATGCTTATTTATTTCCATGAAGCATGTTCTGCTGTCTAACTACATAAAAGGCCTAGTACAAATGCATTCAGAATTCCAAGATGAAAAATGTATGCTTGGAGCACAAACTATGAGAAATCAGCAGGAGCACCCATGGATAATTATGTTCGTTGCCCTTCAGGATCAGCAATGAAACATTAATTATCACCATTTTGTCAGTTCACAAAGGGCAAAATATAGAAGAAAATAATTTTAAAAGAATTTGTCATTAAATGAAGATGAATGATGTTTAGCAAGACAAGCTGCTCGTTGCAAAAGCTTAATGGCTGCAAACACTACCAAAATGCAGGAGGTAATTTGTTACTGTAAGAATACCTTCAGTGCTTAAGGATCTTTTTATTGCCCTCAACCCTTCCCCTACCCAAACCTTTATTGATTAGGGATTTAAGAGGTTTTGTGCAGACACATTTAGGGTTTTAGATATTGGTAAATGGGAACAAAAGAGTCTCATTATGAAGCGGTTTAATGGTTTTGTTTGTCTCTTGGAGAAAACAACTCCAAAACCAGAAAAGGAATAAAGTCAGTTTTACCACTAATGACCTTCAAGGACATGAAGCCAAAGGAAGCCTTAGAATAATCATATTGAAGTCAGATGAGCAAGCCAGTGGGCTGGGAAATGAGAGGAGCCAGTGGGCTGACCTGGCTGGGAGAGGAGCCTGACAGACACTTCCTTAGTTACAAATGCAAAATGCACTCCTGACTTCAGTGACATCAGTGAAAGTTTCCTTGATTTCCATGAAAGCAGAACTGGGCTGGGCTCCCTGCCTTTGTCTCCTGGAGCCCTGCTCAACTCTTTTCTCTCTAGAAAATTCTGGTGAGGCCTGTGGCAGTTCCATGAGGATTCCCCCTGCAGCTCTGTTTCAGTCTGCCCCGTGAGGTTGGTCTCTGCCCTGGCTTCTCTCTGGGCACATCTTGGCATTCACTCTCCAGAGAGCTGTTTGCACTGGCAGGGGTGATGCCATTTCCATCTTCTTCCCTCTGAGCAGTGAATCATGAGCTAATCCACTGGAGCCCCTATGGGTTCCTCAAATTCCCCTGTTTCACAGGAGAAGAGGCAATCACAGAAATTCAGTTACACGTTTGTACCCCTGCCCTCCTTATCCAGTCTGTCCTTTCCTCTCCTACTCTCTTATGGATTTCTATAGAATTCCTCTGGGCACTGTGCCTGGAAAGGGACTGAAGTCCCTGCAGCTTGCCAGACTCTAAGATAGAAAGGGTTTCCTCCAGGCTGATACTTGTCTGCAGCAGACTGTGTGGGATGTGATACCACAGGACACAGCCATGGAGTTTAAAAGCCAGTGAAATGAATATCCATTTGTCTCTGCCTTAGCAAGGTGGGAAGCATCTTGTGATTGAAACATTTCTTTCCTTCTCTCATCCAAAGTGAAGGTGACAACCAGCTATCTGTTTGTCTCAGGGAGATAAATTCTCTGCTGCACTGCCTTTGTTTCCTCACCTCTGAGGCCTCCAGGGAGTCAGCTCAGCCTCCCAGCAGCCCCATGCCAGTTGGGAGAAGGAAAGAATTAGCCTATCAAAACAATTAACCACATCAAAATTACATATGTAGAAGTAATTAACTTGGTGAGGTTGCTAGAGGATGGCTCCACAATCCATATCCACAGACACAAGGGAAGTGCAGAACAGATTTGCCAACTGTCGTGATTTTGTGGGAGTTGAAGAGATGGAGCCCTGTGCTCTTCCACCTGAGGGTGCACTGAGAAAAAACAGGCAGTTTTGGCTTTGCTGGCAATTTTCTCTTTAAGGAGGGGCAAGGCTTTTCCTCTGGCTCCCTGGAAGCACTCTGCCTCACACGTTGGAGAACAAGATTCCCTGTGGGATTCTTCTGCTGCCTGGCCTTCCACTTTGCTGGTGGAATGTAGACATTGCATGTCCTTAGCCTTAGGAATAGTAGCGTTCCTCTTAGAATCATAGAATGCCTTAGGCTGGAGGGGACCTCCAGAAGTGATCCAGTCCAACCTCCCTACTCCGGTAGGGACATCTCCACCTAGCTCAGGTTGCTGAGAGCTTCACCAAGCCTGACCTTGAATGACTCCAGAGATGGGGCCTCCACCACCTCCTGGGGAGCTCATTCCAGTGATCCACCACCCTCGCAATAAAGAACTTTTTTTCTACTATCCAACCTAAATCTATCCTTTCCATGTCCATTTTTTCATCCACCAGCACCCCCAAGTCTCTTTCCACAGGACTGCTTCCCAGTATATCCTCTCCCAGCCTCTACTGAGACTGCTGGTTACCTCAACCCAGGTGCAGGACCCTGCGCTTGGCCTTGTTGAACTTCAGGAGGTTCATCTGGGCCCACCTCTCCAGCCTATCCAGGTCCCTTTGGATGGACCCCATCCCTCTGGTACATCAACTGCACCCCCCATCCACAAACTTGCTGAGGGTGCTCTCAGTGCCCGTCAATGTCAGTGATGACATTGAACAACATTGGTCGCAGCACAGAGGGAGCCACTGACCATCAGTCTCTGGGTGGGACCATCCAGCCAGTTCTTTATCAGCACAGTCCACCCATCAAACCTGTAATTCTCCTGTAATTGCTTTAGGCAATTCTCCATACCAATTTCACTTTGGCCTTTCCTGGATTGGATTCATATATCCATACTATTTATCCAATAGTTTTAAGTTTGCCTAAAATTCTCTACCAGCTGCAGGGAAGATGTTTAGAATACTGTTAGAAAAAGGTGTTATTAGAGAATCATATCACAGGGGAGAGAGAAACAAGCTTTCTGGTGTGCAACCAGATCATTTCAAAGAAGAATATTGTAAAGATGTGAAATTTAGAAAATAGTGGCCATTCTACTATTATTTCACTGGCAAGATATGCTGCTATTTATCAGTCTCTGCTCATGGGAGAAACCATAAACCCATGTATTCCTAAAGAGATTCTGCAATACTTTTTGAGACTAAACTTTTTTTTTGTTTTTAATTAAAAAAAACCCAAAGAAAACCACAAAAACCCCACAGAACACCAAACAAAACCATACACACATCCCACCATAACAAAACACCCCACCAAAATAATGAAGGTAGAAAAATATTTTATTAAAATACCAAACTAAATAAGCTTTAACAGATGAAATATTAGCTGTAGCTGGTACTATTAGAGCATTTGAAACTTCAGTGCTGAAGCTTAGTGTTGATATTACAGGGTCAGAAAGTGACTATAGTGAGGAATCAGATGAAAAACGACAGGCTGTGTCCTTTGGCCACTGAGCAAAATGACAGAAATAAATGAACAAGTAGTGTGTGTTTCTTAATACTGTTTTTTTAAAAATTCTCCATCACATGAATTAGTGAAGCAGAAATTGCTTTCCTTGGAGCATGGCTTAAACCCAGTCTTGCTCCAGATGGGAATGTGTCTTGATTTCAGTTGGAGCTGCACACTAGGGAAGATACCTACCACAGTAACTAGCTGTACCAGTTTCTATTTCCAGCCTTCTGAGAGCTGAATCTCATGCAGGCTGTGGCAGGGCTGGGCACAGAAAACCCTTCCTGAGGCTTCCTCACTCCTGGCAAACTCGTGGCAGTCTTCCTAAGCCAGACTAAAATAGCTTCTTACAGATAAAGGTGCCACTGAATACAACTGACAATAAGGGGTTTGGGTCAGTCATTCAAAGGCAATTTTCCCTCCTTTTTTTTTTTTTGTGTCTTGGTTTGGATCCATTTTTCATAGGAACAGCTGTCAGACTTTCCCACCAGGCTGCAGATATTCTCCCCATTCTCTGAAGGACAAACTGCTGTTTAAAGCACATAGGATTGTATTTTCAACTCCTGACATGATTGGAAAAGGTGAGAGGAATATGCTAAAAACTGTATTGTCAGCGTTGTGATTTATTCAATCAAGTTTTCATCTCACATAGATTTATTTGGAAAAAGAAAATACTACTTCAAGCAGTCAGTTGATACCCCTGTCCTGCATCCCACCCCCCCTGGAGAGAAGGAATTAAAAACAGAGACCTGGGTACTTCAGGTGTTAGCAACTTCTGTCACTTCTGCTCTAGCTACAATAATCAGAGAGATCCTAGAGAAGATCACCCCGTTCTCACAAATCAGACCTCTAGAAATAGGTAACAAATGCAGTTTGCTTTCTGGATTATTTATTTTTCCCTCTGAGGCACTAGTGAGAGGACCAAGGGAAATTTGCCCTCTGCAGGAGGCAGTTGGTGACCAGCACGTTTTCTGTAGTTAGAAAGTGAACAAAATATTCAACAAAGTTTGAACAGTGGTGCTAGGACAGGAGGAGGGGAATACTGAGGCCTATTATAAGGCAACATTTGATTAAATTCTTTTCACAGGGCTTTGATCAAGATGGGTGCAAAAGGGCTTTCTTGTACAGGCTGCAGCAACATTCAGGTCCTCTCTCTGCTAGGCTGCTGGAAGGAATGACTGAGTTAAGTCATCCAATCTCCTGGAGCTCTCTCTGCCTCATCTGTATGTTCATTCCAAGAAAAAAAAGAGTTTCATGCAAGGGAGCGGAAACTTCAGCCTAAGTATCAAAAATAAAGAGCGTGCACAAGACCTCCAACAGGAATCCTAGCCAGCCAAAGCATTTTTTTCCAAGCATCTTCTTGTTTTGTTGCAGTGATTTCCTAATTTTCCTCAGCAATTATTAAGCAATTTGATTACCTTTGATGTACACTAGTCTGGATATGAAATACCTTGGCAATAATTCCTTATGGTGGAGTAAACCATAGCACTTAATTTCATTGGGTTAACCAGAGGAAACCTAATGTCACTGTTTTTCATGGATAGCAAAACCAGGACATGATTAGATGTTGGCTAGGATAAGGTGAACATTAGCTGGTGAGCCAAAGAAAGAATCAGACATCATGGGAGATGGTAATTTTGAGATGTGTATCTTTCTAAATTAATCGATGCTGCAAATGAGATGAAAATAGTGCATTAATTGTTTACAGCAATACTTAAGGATCTGTATCAACACAAATTAGGTCAGAGATAATCAGTTCAGAAGAAAGAGACTCATTACCAAAGGCTTCATTAATCCATGAAGTGATTAACTTTGCATAGTGGCTTCTGGGGAAATAATTAAAAGGAAATGATTTTTTTTTTCCAAATAAATCGTCATTAAAAATGAGAGTTTTTTAGTAAAAAACTTTCTAATTGAATGTCAAGGTTTAGGGTCAGAGCAGTCCCTTAGACCTCTAACAGCCACTCCCCAACCCCACTGATGGTAGTAATCACATCACCATCACTGGTGCTGTGGAGCAGGCACTGGGAGAGTCCCAGTCTGAGTCCCCAGCAGACAGGAGCTGTGCTCAGGAGCTGGATTCAGGACACACTGACTGGGACCAAAGGCAGAAGGGACAGAGGCCTCCTTGGATGTTCTGAGGAAGGAACCAAAAGAGAACCTGAGCCAAGCCAAGCAAAGCTGGCAAAGCAGCACAAGAGGGCACAGAGAAAGCCCCCCAAGAGAAGAGAGTGAGACACTCCTGACCCCTCAGCTTTGTACTGAACATGTCTATGAGGTGGAATCCCTCACTGTTCAGTTTGGAGTCACTCAGGTTTCTGCAAGCAACACTTAAGTGATGAAAAAATAACCTGCAAGAGCAGCTAACCTGTCTTCTCTGCAGAGATTATTTATTTATGTAGCTGCATGCAGGGGGAGAGGGAAGAGAGAAAAAAAATCACAATAGTAGGAGAAGCTTTTTGTTTGAGAACTGCTGGAATATTGAGGGCACCCTTCTGTCAGGTGAGGTCAATAGGAGAATCACTGCTCTGAAATACACAGTGGTACTGGAAGAGTTGGGAAAATGCCACTTTTATTTAGAGCAGGACAAAATAGGCTGCTTAGTTTCAGACTGAAATGTGGCCTGGGGGGAAATTGTTTTCACTCCTCACCTAAAGCCACCAGCCAAACGTGTGAAAAATCCTCTTGTCAGAGCATCTGGCAACAAGGAACGTGCTACTGATACCCAGGCTATATTTTATTGATAATTGGCAATAACAGTAGGAAGTCTGGAAAACATTCTTGCACAATCCCATTCCAGGACTTTGGAAAGTTTGTCATAATTCTCTGCAGACCTAATTACATTGACAGCTTTCCTTTAAATCCCACTCAAAAGCACTTTATCCTTCATACACAACAGAAATGGCTGGGTAAGATGCCTCAGACTATTTTGCAAATGGACTTGGTATTCTTGCCCAGTGTGGGGCTCAGTTCAGTCACTAGGGGTGCTGGAAAGTGAAGTCTGAAATAGTCACACCAATCCTGATGCTGCCCTTCCCAAAAGATTATCTAAAAAAGCATTAATTCCAAATTCCCTTGGCTGTTTTCGTGTTTATTTTGCTCATTGTTATTCATTTGTGACCTTGTTATCACTGACTGTGATGAAATTGGCTGCTGTTTACCTAGAGAGAGTCTTGGAATCAACTTCAAAGTAGCAAGGTTGAGCCCTGTTAATGGGGAGTGTCAAAGCCCCTGAGGGTATCCAAGACCCAGTCTGTTATTAGGCTAGTTATGTTAGTGGACATACCCTGAGTTTATTTACATTAGAAGCACTTCCTGCAAATGTCAATCACATTAAAAAAAAAATAACTGAAAAAAACAAACCACAAACCTGATTTTTCGACTTAATATTATGGCACAATTAAAAAAAAATTAAAAATCAGGCCTGGGGCTTTTATTTCATTGTTTACAGGAAGACCTTCATAGAAAGTTTTATTTATCTTCTATTTTCAAAGAAACATTTAGTTCAGTATTAAGTTCTGACTCCATAGGCATTGATTGCTGTGAGTACTGAGACTTGTTTCCTGATCTGTAAATAGGGTTTATCTTAGCTTTTAAACTGCTGCCAGAGGAGGTGCTAGTGAAGAAAAGTCCTCTTGTCTCCCCCTAAAATTGACTGTTAAGAGGTCTGTCTGGAGTATTGTGAGTCACAGATCAAAAACATGATACAAAAATAGAGCTGGTGAAACTCTCAGTAGTACAACCTCGATGTAAATCATGTGACAGTGCTATAAAGCAGCACCAAGACACAGCCACATTTACAGCTAGAAATGATGCTACTTACAGATAATTAGGTAGCAAATTGTCCTGTTGTACTGAGTTCCATGCCTTTGGATCCAGGTGGAAGAATATGGAAGCAGAGATGGAGCACTGTCTTTGAAGCAGTAGTTTAATCTGATGGGATGGATCTGTTCTGATGGAACTTCATACCTGGAGCAAGAGTGTGGGATCTTTGTGTAGGCAATGTCTGACTGCAGAGGGCACTGGGCCTCAAACATCCAGATCCTACCTTCAAGAGTAAGGCTCCAGCTCATGGCCAAGTTAACCTTTTCTGATTGCTGAGTCCACCCTCTTGCAACTGCAGACCATCATACAATACTTGAACTTCTTCACAGGACCTGGCTGCCTTTCCCCAACCCCCCCCTCCACACCCCTTAGAAAGTGAGACCAAACCCTTCAGAGGTCTGTATGTTCTGATCTTAGTTTGAAACAGCTTTGGTTCTGTTCCTCCAGCATCCTACTTGAAAGGCTGCTTCAGAGTGTTATTACTTTGGGTAATAAAGTAATTATTAGTTTCCAGTCTAAGCTTATTTTTTACCTCAAGTTAATTTTATACCAGCCACTACCAACACAGTCTTCTCCTCTGTCCTTGATCCTTTCCTCTAAAAAACCAAAATCTCCATCTTCACAAGCAGTAGAGTGTCACAATTTCGATAGCATCAAAGGTCAAGGGAATGCTAAAATCTGAAAGCTTCAGAGCAAACTGGAACAAGGGGAATTTATCATCCAAACACAGATTAAAAGGTACATTAATACCACATATTGTCCTGTGCATCACATAAGAACCCTAGCTTGGTGCAGATACAGGGGGTCCTCATTGTCAGAGAAGGGTGAACAACTACTGGGAGATGAGCAGTTTTCTCAGGGTATCATTACAACCAAAATGGAGTCTGCTATGCACAGAGCAGCTTCCTAAGTCTAGAGAGAGATTTTGTTTTCCCAGGGGAAGTGTAAGATTAAAGGGTTGCATAATTACCCACTTAGGAAATTTCAACTGTCATAAATGGCTAAAAGACAAAGCCAAGAATAATTGCCACTTATGTATTTCTCAGGGTAATAAACAAGACAATTTAATTGATGCATTTTTTAAGCAGCAAGATCTTTATAGATTTTATCATGATGGACTTCTGCTGATATATAGGTCTTTGAATAGGGAACAAGGGCTGAAAATGATCCCTAAATTAGAAAGTTTGAACCCTCATTTAACCATAAAGCTTCTAGTTAGCAAAGTAAAACTGCTAGCTAAGGACAGTCTTAGTATTGCCTGAGTATCTGTTTCTACTTGGGAAGGTGTAGCTCACCTGGGAAAGTCAAAACAGCATCTCTTTCAGGTTCAGTTTTTGAACCAGCCTTTTCTTCAATGCAGTACCACTTGATCTGCAGAAATACAACACAAAAGATGCAAAGCACTAAAAATCTTCTCTGGGCACTGGGCAGCTACAGGCACTTTCTTACACTAGACATGAAAGGAGTCCTGAGTGCAATACTTTGAGTATGATACCATAGAAACCAAAAGGACTTGGAGAGTTGGAGGAAAGACCATTGGCCTTCCTGGCCACAAGGGCACATTGCTGCTCCATGGACAACTTGTCCACCAGAACTCCCAAGTCCTTTTCCACAAGGCTGCTTTCCAGCAGATCACCTCCCAATCTGTACTGGTGTATATGTTATTCTTAGCCAGATGCAGGACTCTACACTTATCCTTCTTGAACCTCATTTGGTTCTGCCCTGCCCAGTTCTCCAACCTGTCCAAGTCTGGCTGGATGGCTGCACATTGATAAAGATGTTGAACAGGACCAGACCCAGCACTGATCCCTGGGGGACTCCACTGGTTACAGCTCTCCAGCTGGACTTAGCACCACTGATCACCACTCTCTGGACTCTATATTCAACCAGTTACTAATCCATCTTACTACCTACTCTTCTATCCCATCCCATACTTCCTGAGCTTCTCCACACAGATGTTATGGGAGACTGTGTCAAAAGCCTCGCTCAGGTCAAGATAGACACATCCACTGGTCTTCCTGCATCTATCAATCCAGTTACAATATCATAGAAGGCTATTAGATCAGTCAAGCATAACTTCCCCTTGGTAAATCCATGCTGGCTACTCCTGATAACCCTCTTCTCTTGCATGTGCCTAGAGATGACCTCCAGAATGAGCCTCTCCATTATTTGAAAATGGGAAGGAATAATTTAATATATTACAGAAACAGATTATCTTTGATATTCAGTGTTGAATACTAAAGACTGAGAGGTGGCCAAATACTGAATGAGAAAGATTAATAGAGAAAAAAAAAATACTATTCATGTATTATTTCTGCCAAAGATTATTTTGACAAATTAATTCAGCAAAAGAATTCAATAAAAAGGAGGAGGCCAGGGCTTATTGGAAGCATAAATGCACCACAGCTCCCCATAGATCAGGAAAATCCCCCATCTTCTTTTTCTCCTTCCCCAAATGGGGATTTTTGGTGCCACTGACACTCCCAGCTCCTGCATTTAATCAGCTTTCAGAATGCATCTCTCTTTCCTACCTGCCAGAGGCTCCCTAGAGCTGCCAGACTTCACAGCTGCCTGTTGCAAAGCCAAGATGTAAGTGGAATCCACCAGCCAAGAGCTTTACCCTGGGACATGGAACATCTGAAAGAACAGCTTTGGGATTTCTAGGTGCCATGCTGTCTGGAAAAAATATTCCAAGCTTTTGATGCCTAGATTAAGCCAGTATTTTGGGGCTTCCAAGATTACACCTGGGAGTTGGAGAATTGAACTGCAAGGGTGCTCTGGATCCTCACACACCCATAGGGAACAATGCTCTTGGCACAGAGGCATTCATTCTGACTTCATAGTAAACACACTGAATCTAAGATTTTTATCCCCCAAATGCCATTTCTCTGTCATTTTCTGTCAAAACTCAGTTTTGCCAGAAGTTTTCAGGCCACCCTGACTTGCAGGGACAAAGCACACATCTAGCCAAACCTGCTCAGCTTGTGTCAGCTCCAAGTGTAGTTTACGGCTCTACATGGTAGTGATTCCAAAGTAACTGTGCTGCTCAACCCATGGAGAAGTATTAATAGGGATTCAAAAGCTGGAACAGGCATAGGAAGAGCAGAAAAAAAAAATAATTTAAAAAATCAGCTTCTGCTAGAAGCAAAATTAATCTAATTCCAAGTATTCAGTGCTGTTGATGGCAGTGGAAGCCAAGTGACTCTGAGAACTTTAGCACAGCTAAGGGAAGGAGAACATGAGTCTTTCTGTTCCTTCACTCAGAGCCACTTCACACTATTACTGCCTTGAGAGATTTCCTTTTCCTCAGTGTTAAAACTCACCTGGGAGGTGCACTCCTCACTGCAGCTGCTAGTTAGTTACTGAGGCAGAGACAGAAGGATGATCCCAACTTTCACCAGTCTGTTTCCAATGCAAGAGATGGAACAGGAGGGCCAGCTGACATGCAGAGAGGGAAGCGAGTCTTGGAGGGAGAAGAGGACACAGCATCTTCTAAAGCAACCCCCTGGAATGTGACCTGGATTGCACTCTGCAGAAGGATGAGGACTGATTCCTGGAATACACTTGGAGCAGCTGCTAGCTCAGATGCATTGGGAAATTGTTCTTGGAAAGAGAGAATGTGAATGTCTGCTACCATCCTCTATCATTTTCCCCCTTTCCCCCCCATCTACCCATTTTCAATTGCACAGTGTTACCTCCCTGTTAGGGAAGCCAGGAACAAAAGATATTGGATTGTGTTTAGCTATTAGCTATATTGATATGGTGATTCCAGCATGAAACATTGAATAAAGATCATTCCCCACACATGACAAATGTCATCACAGTTAGAATTCTCAGTCATGGGATGCTGCAGCAGGCTGGATTAGGAATAAGCAATTAGATGTAGGATTTTTTCTGAGCAGGTTAGTTAATGGCCACTGCATCCTGCTCCACATGGGATAGATCAGAGGAGAACAAAAAAAACCCAAACACACACCAAAAAACAAGCCAAACAAACAAACAAAAAAACCTATCCCAAAGAATAATTTAAAAACAAAAACCCAAACAAACAAAAACCCAAACAAAAAAAAACACAAACAAAAAAATCAACCCACAATAATCTCTGAGCTTTTGAATACATTTAAGGCAACAGTAAAATGTATAGTAGCCTGTCCATATGACATGATTCAGGTGGCAAGTTATTGACAAAATACAGGAATAATCTGATTTTTTTCCCCTTTTCCATTTTTTATCTGAAATACTTTGTAATGTATCCATTTCTTTTTTCTGAATTATGCAACTATTTCCATTTCCACCAAGTGTGCTGTTTTTCAGTTGCACCATCTGGTCCTCCATCCATCTCTAACCCCTGCCTCCTGATTAATTCTGCCTTGGCTCATCAGCTCACAGGGGCCTTGAATGTCTTGATGTTGATACCTGAAATGGCATTAAGAATGGACTTGCTGCATATAGCTTTATTAGAATTTAATAGCCTTCAGTGAAGGGATTCACTTGACAATTTTCTGTGTTCTTGAGAAAGCCCCCAAAAGTGCTGGCCCAGATTTGGAACAAAACTTAGCCTTTACCAGTACTTTAGCAGGGATTCATTATTCTGGGAGTGGAAATAGGCTGCAAAGACTTAGAAGAAATGATTTTCTATTGCAGTCCTTTCCAGACCTCTCAGCAGTCATGGACTGACCAAACACAGGCTCTTGTTTCAGATGGCTCATCCTTCTCAAAGATGAGAAAAGTGGCCTGGGCCATCTCCCTTACCTCTGCTGGAGCTCTTCATTTCATATACCAGTCTGCCTTGCAACTGAAGCCAAACCATGCAGGAATAGCTGCAGGTTTACTCTTCAGCCCCTCTCATCATATGTAATAGCTTGAGAGTTTTATTTCTATTTAGTAATTATTTTCATGCTAACATCTTTTTGTGCTTATATATTTTGCTTGTCACCGAAAATTATCCTGGGGATTGCAGAGCAGACAAAACAGTGTTCTCCTGTCACTGGCTCTGACTAATCTCAGTTTTGTCTCCACTTTTGATTTATGAATTTTGGCTCATTACCAGGAACAGAACAAAATAACACTATATGCTAAAACTTGTGCATGCCTGGAAAAAAAAAAAAAAAGGAAACATTTCTTCTTTCTTTTATGAAAAGGTAAGAGGCTTCCCAGAGTCATGTCTCAGAGCATTTAAGGCAGCATTTGTCACTTGAGCTTTACTCAGAGGCATCATAACGTTAACATATTCTTTCCCAAGGGGTTTACATCCCAGAAGCACAAACCATTTAATGAAAAATTATTAATTAGCCTTTAGCATAGCTGCTGTCAGGTAGGCCAAATAATTACCCACAATGTGAAGAGGAATTCTGACAGAGAAAAGGTTGGTGATCTGCAGGGATCACAGTGCA
This sequence comes from Ceyx melanurus, assembly GCA_024611195.1. Taxonomy (NCBI): domain Eukaryota; kingdom Metazoa; phylum Chordata; class Aves; order Coraciiformes; family Alcedinidae; genus Ceyx; species Ceyx melanurus. The sequence continues at coordinate 52,361 of JANHGL010008066.1, read as the reverse complement.
GGTGTGACATAGGAGACTTTACCTGTTAGGAAGGGAGGTTTAGAAAAGCTGGAAATCACGTGCAGAAATGATTTTGTTCCTTAACAGTGTACAGGTGAATGTGCATAAAGTATGGGGTGAGTTTCCCATGGAAGACTGTGCCTGCTCCTCTAGAATTGCCTCTTCAGCCTCCCAGTATCATCATACTCAGCTCTCTATATTCTCATCTTTAAAATTCTTCCCATTTCAACTGCCTGGTCTGTTCTTCTCCAAGTTCCTTCTGTCAAGCTCTTGTCAATCCACCACCCAGTTTCAGATCTCCATAAGAATTAATCACCTTAATGATCTGTATCATCTTAAGTGTGCAGACAGGTTGTGAACTGATATCCTATGGTTTCTGTTTCCCTCCACTTCCAAACTTGCAGTTCCTTGCTCATATTTTTGCTTATTTGAAAGCAACATCTAATTTTGGATAGCTTTCAAAAATATTTTCTCTAGTTCAAGCACACATGGAGTGGGATGAGATTCTGTGACTGTTCTTCAAGAGGTCGGACTAGACTACTGCTTCTCACACTAATTCTTGTGTTGTCTTTCTGCACATACTCAGGGCATAACTCTTGGGTCATGAATCCCCTCCTGAATTACTGAAATCACAGTGTGGTAGCTGATCTGATCCATGGGGTAACACTGAGGCATTTATAGCTAGAGTTGCAGAGTGGAAATACTTTTGTTTGCCTGTTTTCTGAGCTTGAAAAAAAAAATGTATGTGTAATATATTTGTGGCTTATCTAATTACCAGTATTATTTGCTTTAATTCACAGTAGCAACAGAATAGCTTCCTATTTTCCTGCTGGATATTTTTCAAAAATCAATTTGCACCAAAGCAGTTAAAAAAACTCCACAACCCCCAAAAGCAACAAGAGGCAAAACTGTACTGCCAGCATCTTTGTTCTAGTTTCTTTTGACTGGTATCTAATAAACATCTAGAGAAAACTGAATGACAATTCTACCCATCTGTTAGTGGTATCACACAGCATGTTGGGTACTCTGCTGCTAAGGTCAGGGCTGCTGTAATTCCTTATTCCCACACCCAGGAATATGGCTGTGAGGGCAAGGAAAGGGTGGGGCTGGATGCAGCCCCTGAGGTATTTTCAGCAGTGGTCAACTTTCCTCAGACAGATGTAGAATTTCCAAAGGGTTGAGGTTCCATTTCAACTCCCAGGCTAGTGTCTGGGATTTCAAAAGACTCATGTGCTTTAGTTAGCCATTGAGGACAGAGCTTTTTTTTCTGATGTTTTTAGTCCCCTGTTTTCTGCATAATCATGCTGAGTAGATTTTGACCTCTCCATTTCCCCTTTTTAAACCAATACAGCTGAAACAGGCCTATTTTCAGGAATATGTCTCCATTGGGATGCCAAAACATGCAGGCACTCTATTTTTCAGTCTCTCAATTCTTGTTCAGAATGAAGGCCAAGCATGGTGAACCCTTAGAATTTTCCCTTTTTCAGAGGCCAAATTGCTGCATTCCCAAATCCACCTTCTATAAGTTCATAGCCCTGTTTCTCTCTGGGTTAGAAGAGATAATTCATCAGTTTTACAGAAATAATCATGGCCTTAGCAGTTGCCAAGTAATTACAACTAAGAGCTATTTGCCTCCTCAGCTGATTTCAGTGCCCTAGTGAGAAACACTCAGTCCCTGCATCATTTCTAACCACATCCTTGGCTCCTCTTTGGTGGGTCTGGGCTTTAGCTGTTAGTCATGCTGAGGTGGTGGAATGGCATGAAGAGTTCTAAGAATTCAAGTTGGGAAGCCATCAGTTTACCTTGCCTGCCCTTTCACCAAGATGGCAATCCTCAGCCTCGCAAGGAAAAGAAACCTAAAGGAAGCGTGGGCCCGCTGCTGGATGAAGCGGGTGCCCTGGTGACTGAGGACAGAGAGAAGGCT
>JANHGL010008066.1:39014-49823 GCA_024611195.1 Ceyx melanurus | reverse complement strand
CTAGATGATCCTGCTCAGGCAGGGGGGTTGGACTAGATGATCTTCTAGGTCCCTTCCAGCCCCTAATTTCTGTGATTGTGTGATTCTGTGAAATGCTCTGAGTGACTTTTGGAGCAGTCTGGGGCTGTTCTTTCCAAGTCAGTAGTGATATCAATGAAGGAACAGTAGCTGCTGGGGTGAGATTCCTTAGAGGTATCAGAAATTCTGAATAATAAAATGAATGCCACTTGGGCTTAGGGATTCCAGCGTGGTGACTTTGCCAGTACTAAGCAAAACAACTGAGAGCCCAGTCAAGGTGGCATACAGCTAGAACATTCTGACTCCTTGCATTCATTACCCTATAGTCAGATAGTGCTGTGATTACCTTTACATTCAGAAACCAAGCAGCCCAACACATTAAGACAGTTTGTAGCTTAATTCCTTTTCTCTGCTTTCACACACAGATCAGCTTGACATCGTTTCAATGGCTGAAACAACAATGATGCCTGAGGAGATTGAGCTTGAGATGGCAAAGATCCAGAGGCTTCGGGAAGTCTTAGTCAGAAGAGAGTCAGAACTCAGGTTTATGTAAGTATCAATAGTTCTGAGAAAATACTATGCAAAATTAATCAAAACAGGAAAGAATGCTATTTAGGAGACTTTTATCTGCTTGACATTTTAAAAGGAAGAAAGATAAAGAGCATCCCAGTTAAGTGAATGCTTGCAAAATGCCACGGGGAAATTATTTTTGTAGTTGCAAAGGAAATTACCTTTTTTATTCAGCATGATTTGCAGAAGACATAAAAGGGATCTATTACTTACAAAAGGAAATTTTAACAAAGTATGTGTCTGCAGAGCATATTTTTATACCTTATGTCAACCCTTGTTGGGAAGGATATTTATCTGAAGAAAACAGCAGCAGGTAGAGGATTTGGAGCTTTCATAGTCTAACGTAATTCAGGTTTTATTCCTCCCTTCATTAGTGGGTTTACACAGTTCATGTCACAGGAGAGCACACTGGCTTCTGGACTAATAGCAGCCATTTATGAACACAAACCACATTTTGATGTATAAATAGCAATACTCCAAGGGAGAGTTTCAAAACTCACCAAAGGGTGAGGCATAGGAGCCTCACCGAAGGTCAATGAATATTAATCCTGTTCTGATTAGCAAGTCCATAGGGCTTATATTCCTAAATCACAGAATTTAGAAGACCAGCACTTATTAACAAGGAGTACATTATTTTCAAGTCTCATCAAAGGCAAGTATAAACACCTTTGCTAACAGGCCAGGAACCTCAGTAGATCTCAGACCATTGGCATTAATGAAGCTACAGTAGCTTGAAAAAAAACCAACTTGCTCTCTTCTCCCTTTAAAGAACAAGGATAGGACCAGTACTTTAACCCTTACACCTGGAGGTTAATTTGGAATCCCAGACTTGCACTGCCAGGAGTTAAAACCCTCAAACAGCACAGACATTTGAGTATCCCAAAGACTCCCCCAGAATTACTGCTTAGCCACCTTTGGGAATAAGGGCTAGTAATAGTGACCCTGACCTTTACTAATGCTCTAGTATTACAATTAATGTACACAGGAGAGATTCTGTCACACCTGCTCCTGGTTATTGGCTTGTACATAAACTGAATCCAGAAGAAGCCTCCTCATTGAGCCCTGCCCTTTTCTTGACATTTTCTCTATCAAACAAAGCACAGAAATAAACTGTCCTGGTGAGTGAGAGCATTGGCAGCCATCTGCTTGTCATCATTTCACATGCTTTTCACTTGTTCTGTTTGTTCTTTGATCCAGTCTGTTCTTTTTATTTCCCACATGCTCACACTCATAGAACTGTAGAATGTTAGGGGTGCCCTGTGTAGGTTTCCAACCTTTCTAAGCCCCTGCACAACAAGCAAGTTCTTCATACTGGCTCATCAAGTGGGAGAGAAAAAGCAGCTTGACGCACAAAGTCCTCCAGAATTAAAACATACTTCCCTTAATAGCTTTTTGGGGTCCAAAACAATGTCTGTTAGACTGTATCTCATTATAAAATATGGTTTTACATTTTATTCCTGACAAGTGAGAAGCATGTTCACAGAAACACAGAATCACAGAATGTCAGGGGCTGGAAGGGAGCTAGAAGATCACCTAGTCCAATCCCCCCGCCAGAGCAGGGGCACCTAGACCAAGTCACCCAGGAACAGATCCAGGTGGGTTTGGAATGTCTCCAGAGAAGGAGACTCCACAACCCTCCTGGGCAGCCCCTTCCTGGCTCTGGCATCCTCATAGTGAAAAAATTCCTCCTCATGTTGCTATTGATGCCCAAGTAATAGAGCAGAACCTGCAGATACAGCCTTTCCTTCTGGATAGTTTACACTGACAGAGGGGCTCGGTTGCTTTTGGCTTCAGTGCCAAAACTTCTTTGAATGACCTGTTGCTGAGATAAACAACACAATTCAGTTACCTCCCACATCTCTCAGTATGACCAATATTTTTATTCACATGGAACCAGATCCTAAAACTAGGTCAAAGTACATTGTAGCTGTGCTTTAATAATAAAGAAAATAAGCTAGAGAGCTAGTGCTCTGAGTTCACTACCAGCCTTAACAGTAGCCTTGGCTCACTCCTGTGAGAGTTTAGCAGCCTGTCACACCAGCAACTACCATAACTCTTCACAACACAGACATTGTATTCTAACAACATTCACACTCAAGAATAAGAAAATGAAACACTTCAAGCTAGATCAGTTGCTGATGGAAATAGAACAAGCTTTACCTCAGTCAGAGCAGTGCAGGCTTAAACCATAAAAGTAACTTGCTTTAAGACTGAGAATTGAAATTACAGTTTTCCTTGGAAAAGATGCCCAGGGGAGATCAAAATGGGATAATAATACAACTCAATGATGTTTAAGGTGCAACAACACCTGTTGCCTTTAAATGTTAGGTCAACATTTTGCCCAGACAAATGCAGTAGCCTTAAAATAAGAGCATTTGGCAGATAACTGCTCCAGGTTAGCCAATAAAAACAAACAAACCAACCAACCAAGACCCAAAACACCCCACCCCAACAAATCCAACTTGAAAAAACACCCTAGCAACGTCTGGATGTTCAGTGGACCTGGAGTTGTTTCAAAGCAAGTCCTAAGGATTTGAGAATCAGGTGGTAGGATTAAAATTTAAAAAGTATTAATAATATTAGACTTTAAAAATGGTACAGGATAGTGTTTAAAACCATACAAAATAATCTGGGTGGGTTTTTTCCTCATATATAGCCCAGCAGGCTCTGTATCTTATATCTTATCTGTTATCTATCAAACATACCAGTTGTTCAAGACCCAGATTTTCAGTTTGCAGAATTAAAGCGAGGAAAGTTTTGATTATATTTGGATAAGTTTCACATGCATTACCGTGATTAAGTATTGAATTAAAACATCAAGTCTTGTTTATGTAGTTTATGAAACTCCCCCCACCTCTTTGCAGCAGTCACACTGTGAATAATAAGCAAGCTGCTTGGTGTTGTGCTGGATATTAGAATTACTCACCATATACACCCTGGGATGTCGATAGAAAAGTTTGTCTCCTCAGGAATACATTTTCCACCTTTAGAAAGAGATTTGTCCATCCAGCAGCAGTAACGCTCAGGATACTGAAGGCAGTCACCAGATCAGAGATCTCACTTTGCCTGGTTTGTGATTCTGATTCAAGAAGGAAAAAATAAGGGGCACACTTCAAGCTAAGGCTCTCAAAAAACTGTGTTTTTCTAGCAAACATCTCCAATGCCCCTGGCTCCAGTGGTAGGTGACAGAGCAATGGTGAGTCCTTCCCAGAAGGCCTTTGTGAAAACCAGGGGATATTTGGAAGCAGCGTTGTTAGATGCATGCTCCTTCACCTGCCCTTCAATAAAAACACCCCCTGCTCAGATCACCCCAGGAACAGCACCCAAGGTGGCCATGTACCCTAAACCCAGTGCAGTTTATGGGGCACAGCTCTGAAAACTGGACTGTCTGGCAGACATCTACCAAAGGCTGCCACAGATTGCATCATTCCTAACTGGTGGACAAGATAGATATCTACTAATATCCATCAAAATTATAGTAATATTCAGAAGATATCTTTTAGAAGGTGTTACAATTTGTCTGCATTTCTACACCAGACCCACAAATCACAGCCCCATAGAGCAATACAAAGGTTGATGTTTTTTAGTGACAGATGAATCATTTACTGTTGAAGAGGAATCCTTGTGTTTATTCTTACACAAATAGAGATGTTTCTGCAGTGCTAAAGTTCCCCAAAACACAGAAAAAGTGAACATTCAGTGAGAATGGTAGAAACCCTTTTTCAAAATGCAGCACCAAATATTTTTGACTGAAGACCACAAGTATCCATACAGTTTCAATACATGTGATTTTTCTCTCTTTTGTACTACTTTGTAGTTGTTTGTATACTCTTTTGTTTCTGCCTTGCAGATAAAAGAGGAAATTTCTTACTAGTGTACTAAAGGTAACGTGAGACCACATTTCAGTAATTAAAAAAGAAAGCACTTCAAGATACATTTAAACAGCATAATTTTGCAGAACTCTGAAGTGAAGCAAAAATATATAGTATAGGAAACTCTAGTAGACATCTCTGAATTTCAAATTTGTGAGGCTTCCTTATTGAACACAGTTTTTAATTTTGCCAAGTGAAGCTCAGTAAAATTACATTTGTGACAGGATGTTCTTAGCCTGTCCTCTGAATTCTTTTTGATTTGAAAAGCAAGGGAAGAAGCTAAACTCTTGATCTATTCAAAATATTTCATGCTATATATGGCAGTTCATCTTGTATATATACTTTAAAGGTCAGTTTTCTGATAATTCTTGTTTTTCTTGTTACTGATACAAAGAAAGCAAAAAAGCAAAATCACCTGAAGCAATGGATTAACAGGTCATGATGCTTCTCAGACCTTGGTGTAAATTTCAAGTCAAATATAAGCCTTTTTATGCCCATCCTTCACTTTGCTCATGCTGTTATTTCCTTCAAAAGAAAAGGAGGGCAGCTGAAGACAGCTGCATTCTTCATATCCAAGAAGTCTGTACTAGTTCCAGCTGAATACCTGTTTGCTTTGAAGAATTACCTGAAGTTTACTTGGAATCAATGTTGAGATTATAAAATCAAGCCCTCCTTCCTCAATTAGGTAATGCCACAATTGATGTTGTGCAATCCCATTTTAGCTCAGGCAACCATAGTCAAAGCAGAGCAGATGCACTGTAATTTGCTCTATAATTACGTTGTTGAATCCTATTTTTGTCTCTCTTATTGCTCAGGATGGACCTCCTCAGGATATGTCAAGGTTATGTAGCAACTGTGATTGTTTGTAGCATCTCTCCTACTGATATTGAGAAGTTTCAAAAAATGATGCCAGGAGCTATTGTGACCATCTCCAGCCAGCCCAGGAAATTAAAATATGGCTTAAAGGCTTCATCTGCTATCTCTAGGTTGTCTAGGTTTATTTTCAGAAAAGCTGAGGACTCAGCAGATATTGATAGGAAGGAAGCAATATGTAAGGAAAAGCATCAGTTAAAGCTAGCCAGCATTCCCCCTCACTCACTTCTCAGGCTGCTCTCAGCTCATTTCTTAAAATGTTCTCTATAAAAAGATTTTTGGGCCAAACTGTAAATTTTCAATCTGTCTTTGCTGTTCAGGAAACACACCACTTCAGAACACCCTCTCTCTCTTTCTAATTCTGCTGTCCCACTTTCTTTTTTTTCTTTCCTGACAACACTCATGAGATGCTGCTGGGGCAGCACACTCTGCTGCACACGTGATGTGTGACTGTTAGTGATAATTGTGTACTGCTTCAGAAGCAGCTTAGGATTCATATCACTAGGATGCATGGAAACAGCTGGATAACATGTGGGTTAGCTCAGTGTAGCTGTCAGAGGAGACAGGCAGCAAAACTTCAGAGCTCTGTATGGCATAGGAGTAGATCACAACTGAACCTCAAAAGGATTTTTAGTGCAAACTGCATGCATTTTGAAATATATTCACATCTTCTGACCCAGTATATATTAATAGTCTAGGTGGGAGCTTATCACCCACAGTTGCTGTCTGTGCCTGTGAATAGAAAAGGCCCAGAGTTGTTCTGAAATAGCATTCACTGCCATCAAGAAGCACGCTCAGTGGGAAATCTGCCAGTGCCTCATGCTGCTGCCTTGCCAGATGGAAAGCAAAACTTGAACCCAGCAATGTTGGATGGCCTTGAACTAAAAAAGTTGCTTCCGTCTGTGACAGCTGTCTTGGGAGTGTTTGAGGGTTTTTTTCTGCCATGTAGGTGATACTGAATATCATTTTTTTAAGGTCTAGGGAATAGAAGATATTCTAATAGTAAGCCCTATTAGGTTGCTTTAGGCAGTTATTGAAAACAGTTTCACTTACCTCCTTCAACTTGCTTTATCTGTTGAAATATTATAAATACAACACAGAGTATTTGCTTAATGCCTGTGTGGTTATTACATTGCTAAACTAATACTGTGAAAAAGCCAAATTCACCTCCACATTGACTTAGTAGAATTAAAATTGTTTGTTGTCTTTGTATACTCACTGTTATGACTCCCTCTTCACCAGAGTGCTCATAATATCTGCATCATCCAAATTCTCCATAGATCCATTCGTGGTTTTAGACCATTTTACATTATGATGTTTGCTTACTTGTAATTCCAGGAACAATTACCTTTTACAGAGATAACTTTGCTGCAATTTGACTTTGTCCTGGTCATAAATTCATACTAGCAGTCCCACAGCTTCATTAGCTGTCCAGAGTACACAATTAATCCCTGGGCTTGGGTTTTTTTCTTGCTTCCAATCAGTCTTTCTTCTTAACTACTTGCCTTTTTAACCTTTATCCTTCTCCCACTTTGCAAAAAAAAAAACCAACATTTAAATCTCTCTTTTGCTGCCATGACATTGGTGTGCCCATTGCTAATAGCAGCAGAGGTGGAATAGGCAGAAATAACTCCAACAAAAGCAGATCTTTGCTTGCTATGAAAAGAATTACTGTTGTTGCCAGTGATTTCTGATAAGCTCTGTCTTTTCATACAAAGCAGTCATAAATCTTTTCTCCTTCACAGTTCAATAATCTTAACAATACAGTGTAACTTCCCTTGAATTCCTTCCCTTCATTTTTCCTGCTTGTATCTTGCTCTGGGAACATAGGCTGTACTTTGGGATGCTGTAGAGAAGGCAGCAGTTGTGTGATGATCTGTCTTTTTCAATAAATATCCATGGCAGGTTGTCAGCTTCATAAGATAAGGTACCATTAGGAAAAACACCAAGTCCATCTTGATGAGTATCCCAAACATACTGCAACCTCCAAATACCCAGAGTCCTTGAGGAAATAACCCTTGAGCACAACCTGGTTTCTGTCATGAAAATGGTCAGATACTCAAAACTTGAGGCTTCTGAGATGAGGGACAAAACTTCAAGGGGACTGGCAGTGATCTGGGAGCCTCAAGAATGTCATCATGCCCACTGTAGAACTGCTAACTAGTGAGGGTCTCCATGCTCTTCAGATGGAAGCCTAGAAGCCTCAGGAATATGAGTTCAGGATGGAATTGTCCAAAGTTCCAGAATGTTCACTTTAAGCTGGAAATATAAATGCAAATCAGCTCTCAAAGAGGAAAAAAAAACCAACCTTTGTTCAGTTTGATCTCTCTGCAGAGCCATCCCCTTTGCCCTGTTTGACAGCAAATGCTCAACCCCAAAGGAAAAGCTGACATTGCACTTTCAACTGTGTGGTAGTAAAAAATGCTACATTAAAATGCTCAGAAAGGAAAAGCATTTTTCTTCAGCGGTGTATAATGATAAACATATCAGTAGCAAAATATTTAATCACTTGTAGATTTAGTACTCGTTAGTCGAGGTGTTTCTGTCTTAAAAAAAAAGTAAAAGGAGGAATTTTCATCATTATCTCTTGAAGGCTAGGAAAATATTTATTTAAAAGAAAATTCTGAATTAAAAATAAGAAATTACAAAGACAATTAATCATTGATTCTGCTAGGGACAATACATGGCCAAACCTAGAGTTTCCTACTTCTGCTGCCTAATACAAAATAAACCTCTCAGACCAGTTTAAGTGAACTGTGGCCCTGTGCTTTTCCACACAGACTTCTGGGTGCTACTTCAGTGGGGTTAGATAATTATGAACCTCAATCTAACTTCTCTATTGTACGTTTTTAGACAAATTAGCCCGTTTCTGCCATGTAGAGAGATACCCACCTCCACAGTAGGACATTTCCAGGAAAGCTCCTCTTGTTACTCTTGAAGTTGACAATAAAACTTCATAACTGGCAGAGGAGATGGCTGGGCTCAAGAGAATTTAACAGTGTCAGTGAGAATTAAATACAGACAGCTTCTTGAGACACTGTTGTGAATTTCTGTGAAATATGCCTTAAATAGGACCTCCAGGGACTGAGATTTTCAACTCCTGCCATCTTCAATTGTCTGAAGTGCCAGCTGAATTACAACATTACTTTGCAAGTTGTGGTCCAGTGCTTCTAACCACAGTTCCTCCAACAGAAAGCACTTGAAACAAGAAAAGATAGACACACTTCTTTTAATAAAGTTAATCATAGGGCTTTTGATTTGGAACCTGACCTGCCAAGCAGGCTGGTCAGCAATCTGTTCTATTAATTGCCAGCTTTGTCTTCCAGCCTGAGCAGCACCAGGTGCTGGGCTAAAGATCAAGGTGATAAACACACACCATAATGACTCAGGCAACGTGTGCTATATTCATCAAACGTTGCCTGGGATTTCACAGATTTAGAAACAGGAACTTGAAGAAACTTTGATGAGTTGACAGGGACAAAATGGAGTCAAACACAGAAGAGGGGCATACATCAAATCCCTGTTTTCTTCTATTCCCAGAATACTTCCACAGTTATATATTGTGAATATATGGAATCATGTCAGTTCATCATTTAGCATCACAGCTGATTCTCAGGCCATCTCCTAGACTGGCACTATCAAAGGCTTCAGAAACTCTGAACAGTTACAAGCATTTTACTTCTGGGACCAAAGTATATTAAAACAGAACTAAAAATAACAGTGCCTGCAAACCCTCCTGGATGAGACAGAAGGTAGCTAATTAAATCACTCTACATTCATTTAACTTCAAGCACTTTAATGCAATAACAGAAAACAAAAGAATCTCAGACCTCCTCTTCAGGGCACAGATCTATTTCTAGCTTTGAAAGTCATTCAGCAAAGGCAGGAGCTCTCTAGACACACTGAACTGCTCTGTTTGTCCTGAAATCAATGAATAATAGATTGGCTGTTTATTGAGCTGTTATTAATAGTTCTTACTCTCAAATCTTAAATCATTTGACAAAATTGTTGGCTGTCTCTTTTTCTTTGGCTGATCATTAAGATGAGCATTTAGTAATTTTTCTACTCTCTTTTACTATGATTTTTGCTGCTTTTTTTTCCATCAGGAGCTCTAATGGTACCCACATCTCACGCTAGGGAATTTGGTTTTCTTCCTCAGCTGAACGGAACATAGGAAAAACTTTACCTTATGGAATAATTTCTACTGAAACAAGCCATGACACTTCCTCTGCTGCATTTTTGTCCTGGCTGCCATTATATTCCACAGCCTCTGAGACATGGGAGATCTCCCCTCTTTTTCCTCCCCCTCATAACAGATGGTGCACAGCAGAGGTGACTCAGGCTGCCACCTCACTCCTAGATCCTACAATGCCCAGAGTGTTCTTCTCCTGGTAACTGGACCACAGTGATGTGCACTGAAGCTGACTCACTATGCCAGTTGACTGCAGGCTGTTCCAACCCACTGATTTTCCTGACATTTTGTGACACCTTTAGAATATCTTTTGCTCATGCAGTTTATTCATTATGAGCTATTTTATCTTTTTTTTTGCGGGGGGGACACGGGACAACACCACCACCAGAGAGTCTGCCTTTAGGCTTTGAAATAGCTTGAAATGCTAATAACACAGTCATGTGGGACATCTGAGCATGCAGAGGGTTTCTTGCACTAAGCCATCAAGAAACAGAGAAGCAGAATTGAGGACAGTGTGTCAGGACTACAGGAAAGCACACTGAGAATTCATCCCTAGGTCAATATTATTTCAATTGCTTCAGAAATGGGTTTGGGCTCTTAATAAGAGAAATGTTTTCTCATAACTCAGGTTTTTAACATAGCTGGGCAATTATTAAAGCTGAGTACTTAAACAGGCCTGGAGAGTGTAATTTCTGCTGCATCCAAAGGAGGAAAAGCCACCTCATTCTGCACAGACCAATCACCTGAGTGTGCTGCTCTCCTTTGAGAAGAGTACCAAGTGCACAGGTAACAGTGCTGGACACAGTCTGACTTCTTTCTCCTCTTGCCCATCCTACACTCTGATAGATTTGACTTAGAACATAGAAGAGAAGGTGCTGCAGAATTGGGCTCAGTGGGTTACACCAGCTTCTCTGGAGAGGTTCAAGGGACCCAAAGGAGTTTTGCTTTCACTACTCTGCATATTCTCCTTTTAAGATTCCCAAAACCTCTTTTTACTTCCTAAAGACTTCTGATGGTAAGATAAATAAGCTCTCAGTCAAACCCTGTGGACTATCCATCCAGCTTTCAAGTGAGAAATCCACTGGGATGTGATTTTTTTCCAGAAGCAGCATTAACTTCTCCTGGGACTTCTATAACTGCTCACATCTAAGAACCAGAGTACAAGGGGGAAAAGAGAGGAAGGTTCATGATACTAGTACAACAACATCCTACTCACCAAGCTGGAGAGACAGGGATTTGATGGATGGACTGTTCAGTGGATAAGGAATTGGCTGGATGGCCCAT
>JANHGL010008066.1:14691-38645 GCA_024611195.1 Ceyx melanurus | reverse complement strand
GGAATTGGCTGGATGGCCCATCCAGAGGGTGGTGGGCAATGGCTCCAAGTGCAGCTGGAGAGCAGTGACAAGGGGTGGTCCTCAGGGGTCCTACTGGGGCCTGTGCTGTTTAACATGTTATCATGATGAGCCAGATGAGCTCTTTCAACCCAGACATTGCTATGATTCTAGTACAGATTGAATGGCCTTCCAAGAGCTTTCTTTCCCAGGAGCTCCTCCTCTTCCCTTTTCTTTGTGGGCAACAAGGTGACTCTTGCCTGGGGCAGCAATAACAGCCCTACATTATTATTTGCTGGCAGAAGTGTGATGTGCTTTATGGTTACAAGCAACTCTACCTCCTGCTTTCATGAATTGAGCTGGATGAAGCATTGACATGTTTTTATTAGTATGTCCCATAGCCCTCCTTGTGTCATTTAACCACATATTTTATTTTTTTTCTTTTTTTTTTTTTTTATTCCTAATCAGCACCATGGAACAGATGAAACACAAAGGCTGTTTGACACAGATGGGAAGAAGGATGTTGCATGTCTTTAAGGGGATTGGTGCAGATGGTGGGTTTAGCCTTTGTTCATCATCACAATGCATTAGCCTACAGAGCTGGGACTCCAGAGAGGTCATCTGCCTTAATGAATTTTGGAATTCAGATTGCCACAGAGCTGATCCAGCCCTTTAGTGCACAGCCACATACTTCTCTCCTGTGAGTTACAAGGCAGGAACAAAGTTTTACGTATCAGAGAAAAAGAGATGCTAAGAATATATATAGAGAATGCCAGCTATGTGCTCTGCAGTCAGATTTTAAAAAAAGAGACAAAATATTGGGAGAAAATGTAACTACAGATGCAAGATGAGTGCAGTGCCTCCAGTATACTAACACTGATGTTAATTTGCCACCCAAACTGCCTGGATGTTGAAGGGATAAGGAGCTGTGGATCTTGCTCACATCCCAGCACATTCTGAGGAGTGATTCTCCTGAGGGGGTAGTGTTTAAGGCTGTTAATTGATCCATGCCATTTCAATACCATTTAGCATGATGGATCTCAAGAGGAAATCAGGCTTTGCCTCATGATCAGCATGAATAATATGGGGAGCTCAAGTGAGAATAATCATCAGCATAAACATCTCTGCCTCCAAGTGTCCTAAATGCAGACAGCAGGGAACCACAGACTAGTCCTGAGGCCAGCATGATGATCTGCCCCAGAAAACTAAGTCTTAGAAGACAGATGAATAGTGGGAAAGCAGCAGAGGTGACAGTGGAATCTAAACAAGGAGAAAAGGTCACAATAAAGATTATTATCAGAAGTGTTTCCTGTTTTGGGAAGAGAAGTAAAAAGGCAGCAGGAATAGCTCTCATAGCACAACAAACGTAGCAGAACAGGAAAGATGGAGTTAACTAAGGCAGCAAAAAAAAATGAAAGATTAACCATGCTTTACTGTGGTGAGCAAAGCAGCTGAAGGACAGCTCCCTGCAGAGACCTGCCCATGCAGATGCAGCAGGGGGAATAAAGCTGTTTGTTTAAAGTCCTATTTATGCTGGAAACTCCTACTTTTTTTTTTTCCCACTAAATTCAGTAATATGACTGCATTCTCTTTTGTGTGCTCTCACACACACTCTAATCTCTCAGGTTTTTTCTTGTGAATGACGACTGCAACAGCCCACCTTCTGATGGCATTTCACCTACCTTCAGGTGCTTAGGCAACAGGCAATCCCTACTTCAGGAACAGTTCTAGGAAATAAAGACTTTGCACTCTTTGACCAAGGATGGTGTCAGTGACATCTCAGTTAAGAATGTAGAGTTAATCACAAAGGCTGGGTTGTTTTGTATTCTTCAGGGTGTCATTGCAAAACAGAAGCACCTGATACAGGCCTCAGAACCAACCAAGCCTTGGCTGCCAACGTGGCTGAGACACTAAAATAAAACGTTTGCCAGAAGCTCATGCTGAAGTTTGGCTTCCAGGGGAGTCATTCAGCAATAGCAGCTCTCAGGATAGGGATCAGTTTCAGTAAGAGCTGAAGGTGCAGTTTCTGCTAGTGTTGAAGGTTTCTTGGGTGTTTCTTTTAGCTGTCTTCTGACATGAATGGACTTCTGACACACATTAAGGGTTTGAAGCACTCATGTCAACCATCCAAGACATTCACCAAAGGCACAAGACTTCAGAATAGTTAGGGACAGTTTGCAGGTCTTGGGCTAAGCTCTCTAAGGAAGTTGGTATTGGAATAGAAACCCTGTCTTGGCTCTGCCAGCTTCTGCTGCCCTTTCCCAGGCTCCTTGTTATTCACACCCTTGCTCTTCTCCCTAGTGGAAACTGTGGCTCCAGTCTGAGGAATATGGGGCACATGTCTTTTTTTTTGTGACTATCCAATATGCAAGTGCCTATTCCAGAGTGCTTCATGACACTGAAGAAAGCAAAAGGCATCTGAAGTCATCTGCAGTGACAGATAGGACCTAGACATAAATTAAATCCCAGCAAGACAAGTCAGCAAAGGCATGAGTACTAAATACCTTTTGCTGTCTGTTAAGATTGGTGAATGAACAGTATCAGTATCCCAAGATTACACCTCTGCATTTCTGGTGCACACAAGGGACAGTATCACATCTGCAGATGAGATCCAGCTGATCCCATTGACACAAGGTGGAGTTTGCATGTCTCTGACTGTGCTTTTGCTGTTTCTGCAGGATGGATGACATCCAGCTGTGCAAAGACATCATGAACCTTAAGAAAGAGCTGCAGAGTTTGGTAGCAATCCCAGGTAATGGCTGCCTACACCCCAGTATTGGGATAATGCTTGGGAAGGAATAGTGTCAGGACCACCCCTCTGCCCCAGTCAGAAGTCCCCACCACCAATTTTGAATTTCAAATCTCTTGCCTTTTGTCCTTTCCTTCCCATCTGTAATCTCCTGGTCTCTACATTTCTTCTCATGCTGTATTTCACCCATCCCTTGGCATCAACCCTGCAAACATCACTCAAACAAGATACACATTTCTCAGTTCTTATATTCCCTTGGCACTCTCAAGGGAACCAAGTGGCACAGAGGTTGTCAGGTAGAAAAGGCAGAGTGCTGAGATACCCAAGATAAAGGGGAGAAAGGAGAGAGATTGATAACCATACCTGTGAACATGATTGTTTTGTCCTAGATATACCTATTCATTGTCACACCTGTATTCTAGAAGGCAGATTTAACTAAAGTAAAACAGGTTTCTACAAAAAGCAAGGGGCAGAAGTCTGCTTTGGGTTTAAATTCTCTGCAAATTCACTGCTCTAAGGAAGGGCAGAGTTGTGGGCACTTTTGCAGTCCTAAACTCCAGCTGAAATCAATGAGGAATTTGGATTTGCTACAGCTCTGCTCTTTCAGATCATCCACAACAGCCCTACTCCAGGAAAAAAAAAAGTTCAGGCAGATGCTGCAAAGCACTTAGCAACTACAGTGGGCCAGTCACACCAGAGATGACTGCATGGCCTCCAGCACCCTGCAGAAATCATTTGCTGCTGCTTCACAGTGAAGGACAAGTTTTGACTCTCCTTAGGTTATCCTCCCACAATTTATTCTGCAGTTTGAAATGACAGTTTTCTCCATAGAAAGGAGAGGGAAGGTCACTCATGAAATGGGAAATGGGTCTACTCTGAGGCCATACATTCTTGGCTGTATAAGAACATCTCCACTTTTCTTTGCACCCAACAAAAGTGGATTCAAAATCTGTCTTTCTTTATACTTCTTATTTACAGGTCACATTTCTAATTGCCAGTAACCCAGTTGGAATGTTACTGGTTTAAATGGTATTAGAAAGGCTTATGAATCCTAGAGAATACCTATTAATTTTATTCCCCTTGCCTTACCTCTCCTAGTGTGCAGCTTTCTTAGACTTATTTTTCACTTACAGTTAGGGTTGATGGGTTTTCTTTAATTTGGTGGCTAAAGAAACCAAAAAACAAACCCAAACACCATCAAAAACCCAACCCTTTTAGAAACTGCTTTACAGTCACAAAGCCTTCAGAAGAGATCCCCAGACAGCAGTTTCTCCTTCCACTTTGCAAATCTCCAACTTAACAAAACTAAGGATGCACAGTTGCAGCAGCCCCACTTTTTGCCAGACTCCCAAGGGTTCTTTTGTCTTCCTGAAGAAAGCAAGTGCTGGCATTTACAGAACTCTGTGCTGACACAACACATGCCTACACAAGAAAAAACCTCTGGAGAGATGAGTTCATTCCTCACATCCTTATCCTCATTTTCCTGTTAGTGTGCAATTGGTGTAGAGAGACCTGCTCTTTGCTATCCCTAGACAAGGTTTAGCCAATTTCAGGAGGCATGGGACCAGTCTGTTACTACCCAGAGTATGCAGTGCTTTATCTGCCAAATATGTGCATCCTGAATTGTGGCAGGTTCCTGGAGGATCTCACGGGAAGGCACATCCCAGTTTGGGAAAAGAGTAGGCTGAAAGGAAGTAAAAAATACCTCCTACCTTCAGTAAAGAGGGGAGCAGGTTCCTTGCTTCATAGCCATAAAAGACAAAGCAAGAAAAAGCAGTGATTTCTAAGTGTTCTCCTTCCTCTGCTGCAAAATCAGCATTCATCCCAGGAATTCTCCACAGGTAACAATCTAGAGGTCTTGAAATCTTCTTGTCAGTCAGGAATCACCTTCCTTTTTCATTTCTAAAAGATAAAATGTAGAAAATACATCCCCTTATGTTACATAAAATTCTCCAAGGAGCATGACTTTGAGATTACTACTTACAGAATGCCATTGCCTTGTAAATATATCCTAGGTGCTTTTCTCTCACTTAGATATTTAGGATTTATTGCAGAAATTCCCAGCAGTAAGCATGCTGAATGTGATGGTCCAAAATTCAGCTGTATTATTTTCAAATGTCTGTTTACCTGTTTAAAATAATCATATTCTTTCAATCAGTAGAAATAACAGCTCAGAGGCATCACACTGCAGGGTTTGCCCCTCTCACAGTTCTTTTTTGTATTGCATTTTACAGTTGTCTAAACAGTTTTATTGCTCCAAACTCAAATTCTCAATTTAATACAAAGTGTTTTCTCAGCTAATCAACATTTTCAGCTTCTTGAGATACATGGGCTGGGATTTGCCCCTGGCTTTCTCATCTCTGCTCCACTTGCTAAATTAGAAGATTTCTGTATGAATGCATTTGCTTTATAAACTTCAGCTACAGCTCTGTAATCTCAAACATTCTGGAGCTGTAGTTTCTGACAGGCACATCTTCCATTTTGGAGAAATCATTTATATACAACCTAGTCATTACAGACTGGTCAATTAACAGGGACATATATTATTCAGATTCTTGAAGCACAGTAAAAAATAATTGCTATTTGTGTGGCTTTGCAGCTCACCTGCCTGACCTGAAAAGTGTTGTAGGCCCTAGCCAAAGCTGTCATGAAATGCAGGGAAATGATTCCTTCTAGCATGGTCTCATTTCTCCTGAGGTCAAAGGGAGTTTGTCACTTGGGTTTTAACAAAGCATCCTGGACCATTTTCTTCCCAAAGCTCTTGAAAAATTGAAACTTACAGAGTGATTTTATACTAAAAGTAGGCTTGGCAAGCCCCACAGTCTCTAGACCTTTAAGCTGATCAGACACAAGAGCAGCAAGTGGAAGACTAAAAAAGCAGCAGTGACCAGAACTTGCTGGGGTTTTGGTGGCTGAAGAAGCAATGACTTAAATTGGCAATTCATTAGTAGAAATTTGCAGTCTCCACCACTCTTCCCCCATCCTCTAGAATCTGAACTAATAGTCTCTTTTCTCTGATTTTGACCAGAAAAAGAAAAAACCAAAATGGAGAAACAAAGAGAGGATGAACTGATTCAGAAGATCCACAGACTGGTACAAAAAAGAGATTTTCTTGTAGATGATGCAGAGGTGGAGAGATTACGGTAAGAACTAAAGCAATTAAACATGAGACTTCACAAATCTAGTGCTGCACTGGAGGAACTGATAAAATTGGCATAAATGAGAAAGAATTGGTCCTTTAAAACAACTTCAAGTCAAAAGCCTCCTCTTGGTTCCATAGGAAAAACTAGAATACTGCCCTTCTGTGGCTCTTTATTCCATTAATAATTCAGTCAACTCATGACTACAACAGGGCTTAGTCTCCAACTTTTCTACCCAGAGTGTCTGGGCATTTACCATTCAAAAGAGAAGGATTTTTGCTGCTACCAGAGGATCCTTTTGGCATGAAAAGTAGATATGAAATTTAATTCTAGAGGGGATGTATTTGTAGACATCTGAAATCTGCCTTTACCTGGTTTACCCAAACAATGGTCACATTCTATTATAACAGTTTTCAACCTGCCAGAGCAAGAATTAAAAAAAAAGAGAATGTAGTCAACAACATGGGTCTACTTAACCTAAAGAGTGAGTTCTGAATGGCTTCATCTCAGTATCTTAGCCCAATTTTTCTGAGTAGTCAAGAGTTTTGCTGTTACTTCCCTGTCTCTTTCAGCAGTAGAGGCTCAAGGTTCAGCAATCCATTTATCCTGATTGACACTATCTCCTCTAATCTATTTACATTCTTAAGCAGGCAAAGCACAGGAGCAGAGAAAGCTTTGCCAAAGTCCTGCAGCTGATCAAAGAGAGCTGGTCAAAGTCAGCAGCTGACAAGAAGCCTGATCTAGTGATATATTCCAGAGCTCTCAGCTGCTGGTTCCACGTGCAAATGGCAATGCAGCAGCAGCCAGGCAATACAGAAGCCTAATTGTAGGCTACTGAAAAACTACTGCCATGCACTATGCAGATGTGAATACATTAGTGTCAACTGACAGTAAAACCTGAGGCTTTTCTTGAAAACTCAATAATAAAATGTGCTTTTCCTCTCAACTGAGCTATTTCAATCAGTGTGCTCATTAATAACATAACAGCAAAGAAACTCCCATAGAAATATCACTAAGATACAATGGAGGTTAGCAACACAGTCTTTATTTTGGGCCTAATGCTGGCACCCTCAGGCAAAGAAGTTTGGGTAAATGCTGACAGCAGAAGAGCATGAGAGACAGTCTTTTGTCTAAGCAGGCCTTTAAACAGAAGCTGTGTGATTACAGCAATATGCATCCACTGCTTTACTTCATAGAGGAAGCACTTGTGAGGCCAGCTTAAACAAGGTGACACATGACCAGGGAATAACAAACCCAACACTGTCAGAGACAAGTAAAGAACCATAGGGGAATTTCTGTGTCTAAATTCTACAAGAAGTTCGTTGTTGTTCTCATCTAGACTATTATTTTGCTCTTCAGTAAGCAGGAAAATTAAGTGGTTTTAAAAAGAACAAAGAAGGGAATTGTTGATGAGTGATCTGATCTTAGCTCCTCGAGCTTTTACTGTCCCATGTACAGACAAAACATTATTTCTGTAACAATTTTCTTTTCCTTTTTTCCCCACCAGAGAGAAAGAAGAAGACAAAGAAATGGCTGAATTCCTTCGCACCAAGTTAAAACCCTTAGACAAAGCAACACAGTCTCCTACCAGTGAGTTCCTAAACATTAAGAAAAGCACAGATAATGGGAAAAAACTTCAAAGGCAACTGGATAAAGAGTCAGTCTTTGCTAAAAGTTAGGTTAATCTGGCCAGGTCACCCTGAAACAAGACAGTGTGTCAGCAATTGCCAGCCACCTGGAATTCAGATGCCCCTTGAAACTGACTCAAAGTCATGTGTGGCCACTGTAAAATTGGTTTGTGTTTTACAAATACAAAATATATTTGAATACATATTGCTACAACCTGCTTTTGTAAGCAACTGGTTTATTTTTGCTAATTGTTTCCCCATCTACAAAAATAACTGGGGAAAGAAAAAAAGCCTGTTAAGATATGTGCTAGGATATCTGAGGCAAAGTCTGCCTATTTTGCTGCAGGCAAGAATGAATCTAGAGAAAAGATGACAAACTTCCACAGCTGCCCCAAATTTCTATTATCTTACCAGCATACATTGGCTTTTTTGAGCACCTCAGCCCAAATCACTCATGGATGGAACTGCAAGCACACTAATTTCTCAGAAACTAAGCAGATTACATGATCCCTTGACAGCTTTTAGCTGCAACTTGCAAACAAAACAGTCACAGAATGAGCTCTAAAAGTTAGAGATTGATTTTGACTTGTCTCAAACTGAGCTCTTAGGCAGGGAGATAGTCAAGTGAGAGTGGTGCCCTTAAGACAGTTTGGTCCACAATCTGAAGAGGTCTGTATCCAAACATATGGCCATTTTGCACAGATTAAAGATCTTACTGAAGAGTTTCCATGAAGATGTGGAATGACTGTGAAGTTCAAGTATAAGGTTGACAGAGACATTTTAAGCTGCACCACTAATTATTGATACCCTTTTAGTTGGTGAGGATGACTCACTTCCCTTGTTATTTTACTTCACATCATTGCTTTTAAATGCAATGTCATAAATGAAAAGATTTTTTCACCCTGAGAAATTAAAACATACCTTCATCTTGTTATCTTAAATATGACATACAAATTGATGGAAGAATGAATTCTAGCAGCATTTTTATTCTCGAACTCCTTAGTTATTGGGGTTTAAACACAGTAAGATGACTTTTCTGTGGAAGAATAGGTTCTCTGACTCCTAAGGCTGGGAAAAGGAACACCTGCTTTGAACAAGCTGCAACAAGTTTACCCTCCCACTGAGATGTCTGGATTCTTTAGCCTCTCTTAACTCTATACCCTGAAGACACAAGACTTCCTAAGTAGTTTGTATCCACATACCAGCTTGGTTACTACCAAAGCATTAGATGTATTATTCAGACAAAAATTAAAATATTTGGGGGTAGAAGGGCAGGAAAAGTTTGCATACTTTAAGCCAGAAGTAGGAAGAAATAGTTTGACCAGCTCTTCATTTTAATGGTGTCCTGTTTTGAACATTGCAGGCTGCCCAGCAGAAAAGAAGGCAGAACCTCCTCCAAGCAAGCCCACCATTGCCAAAGCAGGATTGGCTATTATTAAAGATTGTTGTGGGGCCACACAATGCAACATCATGTAGCTCTGGGCTCTCTACCATGTTTTGTCTTTACAAATGTTTTCATTCAATGAAACTAGAGGGAGGGGAACTTGTCCTGCTAATGGAACCAAGAGCAACTGATACAACAGTCAATGTGGAATGTACAATGGCAGGTTCTTCACTGTTGCATGGATCACTCAACACGCATGCCTAAAAACAAAAGAAATCTTTCTAGTGGCTGTCCAGTGACCAGAAAAGATCTGTAGTAGTCAACAAAGACACCCCAACAATCAAAGAGAATGAAAAAACAGGAGTATTTCATCCATTAGGGTGAAAACCAGGAGTTTTATAAGCCACACCTTAAGGATTTGCTGTACACTTTCCCCTTGAGAAACATCACTCAAATTGCTCAAATCTCTCATTTTGGCTACTTTTCAAAACAAAAGGCACAAATAGCAGTGCTGTACATAGCACAACTGGTAGATGAAGGAACTTCAGGATAACTGATGTTGCATACAAAATAGTTCTCAAACTAATCTGATGCTCAGCTACTTTTCTGTGGAGTTTAAATTCCAATTCTTTCTAAAGAATGAGGATCAAGTGACAGGAATGTAGCAAGTAAGATAGATTTTTATCTCCCATCTAGTTTCTGAATTACTCAACTGAAATGAACATTGTTTGCACCAGCAGGGGGGGAAAATAAATCTTTGGTAAAGCTTTAGCAAACACAGCTACAGTAATCTGCAAACAGATGATGTAAGTCCAAAACTCTCATTTCTCTTTTAGAGCTCTATCTCATATGGAGTCAGAGAAATACTGACCCAGAGAGTTTTGTCTACTTTAAAAGCTACATGCAGGTTGAGATTACCTATCACTGGTAAATTGCTAGGAGGAGTGGAAAACAAACAACACTAATATTTCAACAATGTATAAAAGAATCCCTAGTAAATGCCTATTTCATGATCTTAAGAAATACAAGCTGTCAAGCCACCCAAAACCAACTGACCACAAGACAAAATTAGAAATGCAGAACTATACATTTGTGGTAGGAAGATTGCATTCTATATAAAATGAGTTTTAAATTAAGGGAAATACAGAAAGACTTACCTGTGTTTCAGCATTAAATGTGTTTCTGGTCTCTATGCAGATTAAGCCTTGTGGAATCTAATATCTTTATATTAGCTGTCAGTAGCTGGTTTGTCTGTGTGATGATGGAATTCCATATAAATGTAATGTGATAGGTGTAAATAGTAAAATAAACAGATCTCATGTGAAAATCTCAGGCTCAGAAACAGATAGCAAAATGTTACTAAAAAAGAAAAAAAGATTTTCAAGAGAAACTTCCATTTTGTGAAGCCAGCTAAGTGAAGTGTGCAGTTATATACAAAGGAACCACAGTTACAGGAAAGGAGGGGAAAAAAAAAATGAACAGCAGTTACCCAAAAAAGGATAAATAGTAATCGTTTAGATAAGTATCTTACTGAGGTTCAAGGAGATAGACACCATGTAAAGTAACTCAGTCTATTCTGCTACAAATAAAAACTAATCTCTAGTACTGGACTGACTCAACAACAACAACAAAAAAAAACAAACAAACAAACAAACAAAAAACTTGCATTTCCAGAACAGTTTTTTCAATACTGCAGACTCACTTGAGACAAAGAACTTATGGCACTGAGTTCCTCAAGGTTTAGGGATCAAGAGTTAAAACACAAAAGGTTCCAGAGACATGAAGCACTTTAATTCCTTTGACCAAAGACATGGAAAAACAGGACAAAAGCATCTGACTAATCATAGATAGTTACTGCATCCTTGTTGGTACAGACAACAAAGCTCTGTAGCTGCATCTGGTAGGGGTTGGACTCTGTATAGCAGCTGTAGACACTGAGCTATGGAAAAAACAGCTTTAAAGTGAGAACACAAGTGCCATTATCAATGGGAGTTAGGAAAAAAATCTTGTAGTGAAGCACCAAAGTCTTCCAAGGCTCAAACTCTTAGAACCAAGGATTGGAAATGCTGGTAAGTGAAAGTGTCCTGAAGAATTGCTTTGCACTCGGTGTGTGTAAGGCAAGAGGTGACATGCACACTAGGGTTTAAACCAGGCTGTGCTGATGGCTGGGGTGATCCCTGCAAGCTGCACACAGTTTGGAACCTCTTGGCAAGAAAAGTGAAGTCAGTGGAATGGAGGTTGTTATAAAAAAAAGCAGCATTAATAGGAAACAGAGCTAGACATTTCTGAGATGCAGCACTCCTGACCAGGTTACAAAGCCCTCTCCTTTAATTAAAATAAAAAGAGAGAAAACTCAGTAAGTCTGACCATGTAACATTCCTGTTCAGTTAGCACTGGTAGCCAGTGCCCCAGAGGGACTTGAGCTACAACAGTAGCAAGGAGAGTGAAGTTCTCACGTGGCTCAGATTAAAGTTTGTTCTGTTTTTAATAAGCAAATGCTTCAGTTCTGGTTTTATTTGGATGGGTTTGAAGAGCACTGCAGTGCACCCATGGTTCCTTTAGAGTGATGATGGACTGAGTGATGCTGCTTCACAATAAAGTCCTGGATTGTTTTAGACTGAGATCAGATTCTTACCTGTGTTCAGCACTGGCCGAGTGCTGTCCCTCCAGAACACAGCAGAGCCCCAATAGCTCCCTTCAAACAGAATGATTGTAATTAAATTGAGGAAGGAATTGTGTAAAAGAGTAGTTTTTGGTGTTTGGGTTGAGTGAGTTTGTTTTAAACTAAACCAGAGTATTACCATGAAGAATGAAGTGCTTTGTAACTTCCATGATCTTATGAACATAGCAGTTGCTATCCCCCTGTATAAAATCAGCTAGAAAAAAAAACAAAACAACCCAAACAAAAAACAAGGAAGTAGATTTAGATGTGTTAAATAATTTGCATTTCAGAGCTGATTTCCATATTTCTTTTACTGTCAACAAAGGGATAGCAGTTGACTGAAGCACACAAAATCTCTTCTGGAAGCCTTGGCTATTTATCACTTTGGCAAGAAGCCAAAGCATCAGGAAAAAACAAGATGGATTTCACACCCTATTTTCTCTAGGAGCTAGTAAACATGGCTGTATCAGAAAAAGATCTTGGTCTACTGAAAGAAAAAAAAAAAGTGATGAATTCCTGTTTGTCCTAATCACAGCAAATGGTTCTCCTGCACATTCCCCCAGGTCCACTGAATCTCTTCAGTTTCACCTGTTCCCAAATAAACTAAGCTGCTGTGTTACCCTAAGCATGTTTCTTGCTGTTCCTGAAGGAAAGAAGGGATTGCAGTGTAGGATGCACTCATGCTGCTGCTGTACTTTTCCAGAAGAACAGGATTATTATTCTGCAAGACAGGAAGGGTTTGATAAATTATTGATGCTGCTGACAAAGTGAAACAATAACTGAAGTTATTAAGCAGGCTGTCCTGCACTCACAGTCAAAGGGTTCTGGGTGATATTACAGCAACTCATGGATATTGAATAGTTTTGCATAATGACCACCCTCTCCAGACTCATCATTAAGTGTCCACCCAGATTAGCATGTGCACTAGTCTCTGGCTGCTGGTCAGGCTTCCTCAGCTTTCAACTTCTGCTGCTTTGCTCCATAAAATCCTGGTTTCCCAGTCTAACCCTCCTTAAGAAGCTTGCTGCCTCCTTATCTCCAACTCTTGGCTCATCCTGCTCCCTTGAAGGTTTCCTAAGCTAGTTCTCAAGTAGAGTTTCTTCAGGGTTAGTTTTCAGCACACAGTTCTTGTTTGTAATCCCCCCCATCTCACTCCTGAGCCCAGACAGACAACAGCCCTGATAACAGATATTCAGCAGCACAGAAGCTCCTCAGATGTGCAAGTACACCAAGCTGCTCTGGGTAGTTTTGCTCTTACCTAAATCAGTAACAGAAAACTTTATAGTTATTATTATGTTAACAGTTGAATAATCAAGTTCAGGCAGGTCACCAAACTCACATTTCAGAAGTGGGCTGAGGAAAAGTGAAGCAATTTTTCTTGTCTTGACCTTGTTTGAAAGGGCAGCTCCCTGTCCAACTCCAGATCCAGCATGGATTCCCAAGTAGCTCCATACCCAAGGCCCTCATCCAAAGCTGTCCCATCAGTCTGCCCCAGCATAACTGCTGCCATTGATACCATGGTGCATAGTGTTCATCATCCCCCTTCTTCAGGGAAGAAGCAGAGCAGGCTGCTCTGAACAGAATCATACCATAAAAGGTCCAAAACTTCCCTCCATCTGGATACAACACTCCACACAGGACCTTGAGAACACCTCCATCCAGACAATCTAAGCAAGAACTTAGGCTGAAATGAGTAAGGTGTTTTAGCAGCATTTCCCTGACAGTTAAACTGAGAATGCTGTAAAGGATACAAGCTCAGCTAGAGGTAGTTTTCTACAATACTTCACCTTCAGTTGAACTCATTGGGATAAAACACCATGAGATGTTTAAACTGATAAGTAAAAATCAAACCTCCTCAGCTACAGAAATCAGTGGATTACAATAAACTGGATGTTGTAAATAATTTACTCTGAAACCCACTTTCACATGCTTTAGATGGGCTCACCCAGAAGGTGAAAGAGCTAAATAAAACCTTCCAAGTTAGGATTTTGAAGTGATCATAGAACACTCATGCACTGAAGAGCTACAAGCAACAGTGTATTTAGCTATTTATCTTTAAAATATCAGAAATTCCATTGTCTGGATGGAAGGTGCTTGGTTTTCCTAACAAATCTTGGAGTTGGATGAGCCTTTCAAGGCACCTCCCTGGGACTGGAATTGAAATGCAAAAAAATTCCTTTATGACAGTTCTTGTTACACTACTTAGTTTCCTGCTAAGGAAGTTGTTTGGGTAGTTACTCAAATCATTTACTGAACAAATACTCTGCAATGTCAAGTGAGTGCTTACCTGCAGCTGACCTGACTCTCCCACTTCACAGCACCTCTGCAAACAGTCCAACCACAACCCTTGGGAAAACTCCAGAACAACAGGTTCTGATTAGAACAGATTTATGATGCTTCAATAAATCCCAAATTTTAGTTCTCTGCTCAGCCTGGATAATTAAACTTCATGTGACACAAAGGGAAAGATTCCAAGACAGGTTTTTTTTCCCCTCCCCCTGTGTCTTCAGACAACGACAAGAGTTATGCTTGCTTGAAAATTTTATTGACACAACTGTTTGGTCCCAACACACAAAACAGCACTTGAGCCACAAAATAAAGTGTCCAAAAGTAGACAGCTGAGAAAAGAATTTTTTCTTCTTTCCATTCCAAGAAAAAAAACAAAACAAACAATAAACAGTGCATAAACCAAGGGCTTCAGTGACATCATTTTTTTTTAAACAGATATGAATCTGAAGTAGTACATTTAATTGTTAAATTAAAGAATGTCATAATTGCAGTGCTTTTAAATCTGTAAGTCACCTCATTCATTTAACCCTTTGGATAAAAAAATATATTGCAATTCCATTAGCTATTTTGTTACACTATGAACACAACTTCTTGAAAGTATTATTCTATTACTTTCAAACAGAGATTTCATCAGAATCACACATGAAACCAGGAAAGAGATGCTGACCTCCATAAAGAGTTTTCCCACCACACTCACTTGGACAATACCTTCTTTCCCTCTGAAGCAAAAATCTCCTTTTCTTTAGTGCTTCAGATGACTTGTTGGCAGCATAAAAACAATTTCAGGTTGGTCTTTTTTTCCCCCCAATACATGCTTTTCTGCACCAGATCAAGATTAACACTGGTCAACCTTATCAAATTTAAGGTGAAAGCAGATGTTCTTGCATTTATTTCTCTCATTAAAAGCATCCCAATAAAGCTTACTGGTAAATATCTCTTTCTAGAGCAGTATGTCTGTAGAAGTTTATTTAGGACTCAAAACACTGTATGCTCAGAAAAACTTCCAAGTGTTTCTCTGTATACACAATGGCTAGAAGTTCACTACTGGTAATGCTTGAATCAATTTAAAAGACTTTATAACAAAATCTGACTAGTAGCATTCTGTCTATAGCCATTATTCAGTGGCATTCCCTGTTGCTGGCCAAGAAATGAGCCCACACTTCATCTCTTGTCTATTATTACACCAAAAATCCACCTGAAAAACCCTCAGCTGGCCAGTGGAAAACCTCTAGTATAGGTTCTTTCAATACTACAAGCAATTTATTTGCTGCTTGGCAAATACAACCCATTGTAAGTGCCATGGTTACCCAGAATGGGTATAAAGTCTCATACACTGGACATCTCTGCTCACTAGAGTTAAGGTCATCCACTGACTTGCCCTCAGTTCCAAAGCTGGCCCTTTCAAAAGCCAACACAAGATACCACAAATGGAAAAAAAAAAACCACAACAAACTTCCAACACTAGAAAGTAAGTTTTGGAATAAAAACAGACACAGCTAAAAAGACAGCACATCAGAGAATAAGCTTCCCATTATACTGAACATGCTTCAAATAGAAAACAAGGTTAAGCAGAAAAACCTTGGCATTTCCACATGGAGCTTGAACTTCCCTCACAGGTGGAAATAGCATCAGTACCTTCCATCACGACCCATCTTGCCAAGACCAGCTCCATTCTCTGTAATTTATGCATTAAATGCATATTTCAGAAATAACAGAATCCTCCAAACTTCATTTCTAGACACAATTAATTCTATGTGTCTGTATCTTAAATTCATGACACCAACACAGTCTTTTCCTTAACCAAACACATGCCAGCTTGGAAACTAAATACAACAGGGAAGCTTAAAGCATTGATGTACTAGACAGCCCCTAAATGAGAGTGAAAATCACATTTAAAACAAGTTTTACAAACAATCCACATAATCTTCTACAGAAGACAAAACCACTTTAGACAAAACAACCTCCAATGCAGCAACAAGTCATCTGAAAGCTCAAGAGAAGGGAGTTTCTCCTCTGGAGTAGCAGGAAATCCCTCACACTTGTCATTTCAGGTCAGCAAGTTAAAATTTCTCAACAGGCTTTTGAAAAAAAGACAGATCATGCACTTTATTAATACTGTCTGAAACAATACCAATAAGCAACAGCCTACAGAATACAGTATGCTACATGGATGATTACACCACCAAGGAGGCTTCAAGAAAATAAAATCTGTTCCATTGGAGAACTGCTTTTGCTTTTACTGAACACACAATTAGAAAAAAACTGTAAAATTTAAGAATTTAATGAATGCCAGATTTTTTTGTTTCAAAATAATAGAAAATATCTGCTCTGCTAACAGCTGTGTTCAGTGTAAAAGGAAAAAAATCTTCACAGAATCCATTAAATACAAATTAATTCTTCAAGGCCTTTCATTAAAATATGTAAGGGCTAGCAAATAGCTTTAGTTTGTGCAGAGTCCAAAAGTACTTGTTTTTCACACTAAAAAGAAAGAGTTAAAGCTTAGTTACAGGTGCAAGTGAAAAGTTTGCTGCCAATTTCACCTTGTTTTTGTGTTGTTTTTTGGCTGGACTGTCCATTGCTTCTTTGTTTGGTTGGGTTTCAGAGGACTGATAGGGAGGCACTGAAGCATTCACTGTGGTGGCAGATACCACAGAACCAGAAGTCAATTTTTCTTGAGTTGTGGTAACAATTCTTTGTTTTTCTTCTTCTGTTAAAATCATTATTTCTAAAAAAAAAAAACCACACAAAAAAACAACCTTAATTTACTGATGCTCTGCTCTCAAAAAAAATAATGATTATTTCTCTAGTAATAGTCACTCAAATATTTAAATGGCAATAAGGACACTCATGGTCTGTACTTAGTTTGACAGCAGTCATCTCCAGTTCCTATAACACACACAGAGAGGTACCTATTGAAACAGAACTTCATATAATCAACCATTTGGCTGATGCTTCCCTTTCCAAGTCATATTATCTAGGGAGGGTAACTCCTACACCACAGGCCAAATCTTACCAGAGAGAGGTGCAGGGTGTTCTTCAAACTGAATAAGGTCTGCAGACTCCAGAACCACTGGATCAGGTCTCAGCTGGGGGGATGGTAGGCAGGAAGGAACAGGCTCACACAAGAGGTCAACAGGAGATGTGTTTGTGAGGCAAAGGAGTTCTTGCTCAGCTTGATTTGGAGCTAGAAAAATTAAGCCAACATATTTTAAGTAGCTGGAAGCTCTGAAGGTGTCATTTCAAGAGCTGGTAAATGTGAAGTCTTCAGATGCAATGCTGAGGATTTGACCTTGAACTACTAATACCAATGTAATTTAATTAATGCTAACTAACCTGAGACTACTTTAACACATTTACAGGTGAAAAATAAGCTGAAAGGTTTAAAAGAAAGTGACCTGCCCTTATTAAAAGGGACAAGTCTGGACTTCTGAAATATCAGCTCAAGAACCACTCCACAAGTTCTCCAAGCTGCAAGTGGTAAAAGAACTGGAGATGAGCCATGAGGTCACCATTCTCATGTTACTTCTGTTTGCATTCATACCAACAGGACTGCCATCAATATTTGCAAGTAAATAGCAACACAAAATGAATATCAAACCACCACAGCAGAGCACTGTCCTCTCATCCCTAGCAGAAGCTGCTGGTGGTCATCTTTCCTCATCAGCTTTGTGGTTATAGACAACTTCCCACTAAAATCCACAATACTCTGTACAGACACTGACAGGAGGACAACAGATGTATGTGAAGAGGACATGTGCCTAGCTGGATTTTAAGAGAACTTGAACAGGCTTGGAACCACAAAACATTTCTACTGCAGTTCCACTAACTTGCACAGCTTTCCCCACACTGCTTTGGTGACTGCTGATTTCCCAAAAGACAGTGAATTTCTTACATCAATCAGTGTTGCATTACCATTGCTAGATGTGGTCAGACTTAGTTCCATTGATGAAGTGGATCCTGGGGTCTCTGGAATATGTCCATTACTGTCAGCAAGTTGATTTCCATGATCATCCACACAATCAGCAGGGGGAAAACTAGGTGAGCTTAAACGAGCTACAAAAAGGCAAATTCATTTGGTTCATTTGCTTAAGTCACCTCTTAAAAAGACAAAAAGGGAAGCTAAGATACTGCTCAAAATGGAAATGGCTTACTTTTCATATCATTCTTGAGTACCACAATCCTCTTATGGCCATGTCCTTTAATCCAGACCACCTATAAAGAAAAAAACCAAGCAGAATTAGCTATCAGCACATGCTAACCTCAAAGCCTGAAACAGCTGCCTCACTGCCTTTTACCTATAGCCTTGCACCAACATGATTTCTGAAAGTCAATTAAATCATATTTCTAATTTGTACTACACTACCCAAGTAAGAGCTTGGCCTCAAAATAACTGACAGCAAGAGGCAAAGAGAATAGGTCTAGAAAGTGCACTATATATTAACAAAGCTGTATGTTTAAACAGGAGTTGCAACATTCCCTTTTGCCACTCTTCAGAAGGATTGATTGACCCTAAGGAAAGCTGACAGCCATAAACTCAGCCATGCAGTTACCCTAGAGCACTTAGTGGAATTTTACTGGGGCATCTCCTTGTCATCCACATGTTTTAAGTGGCACTTCTGACAAGGAACAACTACTCTTCACTCCTACAACCCATAATGTACCCTGATCAACATGAAGCTTCAGCACTGGCCAGTCATTTATTGAAGGTGGAAATCAATTCCCTGAATAAGGGTGTCAAAGCTGTTTGCAGCCTCACTGGGAACAGTTATTAAGCAAAATTTGACCATGACAGGGAAAAAAAAATTAAATTACAAAGCCCAGATTTCTTAGAAACCATTAAAAAACTGCTATAAGCATCCCAAGACAAGGTAATTAAAGTATTTCACACACAAAAAAGGGCAAGTAATTATTCATCCATGCAGAAATCTCACAGCAGTTGTGCAAAACAGAACTGCTCATACCTGTGGAATGGCTCCCAAGAGCTCTTCTAGGTTATTGCATCCATAAGC
Organism: Ceyx melanurus; assembly: GCA_024611195.1. Lineage (NCBI taxonomy): Eukaryota > Metazoa > Chordata > Aves > Coraciiformes > Alcedinidae > Ceyx > Ceyx melanurus. The sequence goes on along the minus strand of JANHGL010008066.1, from coordinate 19,787 downwards.
TTTAGGTTGCAGCACTTCTCCTGTGTACTTGTTGTATGCTACTAGGAACTCATGAAGAAAAATCTGCTGATAATGGTAAGTGTGAAGTAAGGACCTTACATTCTTTGCAAACATATACAGGTTTGTAAGCTTCACATACTCTTCTGCTGCACCATTGGTAAAAACCTATTAGAAAAGGGAAAGAATTAGTGTGAACTTCCATATCCTCTAGTCACAGTATGAAACACACCAGAAAGAAAAAAAAAGCTTCTATACCTCAACCAAGTAAGGCAAACTCTTCAGGAGTTCAGTTAAGGTCATAAATCCATATTCACAAGGATTAAGGGAAGTATTATGGATTGTTTCATAATGCTGTTTCAGCTGTTCCACAGAGAGAAAGGATGTTCCTTCCCAAGACATCAACAAGACCAGCAACTGGGCAGTCAGAGTCCGCAGAGATTTTCTGTTGATCAGCTGAATTTGCTTGCCAGACTCTGTGTCCACAACCTAGAACAACAAATTGGGAATCAAATGAGAGACAGGGAAGAGAATAAGTGAAGTTTTTTTAGCTGGGACTTGTCTGAGCACAGCTGTATCTGACATTACATGCCAGCAACAGATACTCATCTGGCCAAAAGCACACAGAAGGAGGTTGTTACATGGAGAAAAAATTAAATAGTCACTGCTTAGGGTCAGGGAAGCCCCTTAGACCTGTAACAGATGCATTCTGTTAAACCACTTCCCTCCCAGGGAAAGGGAAAAGAAGTAAAGGAGAGAGGCTTGGCAAATAGAAAAGGAAACTGGAACAGCTTGAATGAAAATAATAAAGATGGACTAGGTACAAAACCAGTATGGAACCCAACCCCCCTGATGGTAATCACATCACCATCACTGATGCTGTGGAACAGGCACTAGGAGAGTCCCAGGCTGGGCCCCCAGCAAACAGGAGCTGTGCTCAGGAGCTGGATTATGGTACTGGATTCAGGAACACACTAATGAGGATCACAGAAGGAAGGGACAGAGGCCTCCTTGGTTCCCTCCTCAAAACATCCAAAAAAGAACTTCAGCCAATCAAAGCAGGACAAGAGGGCACAAAGAGTCTCCCAAGAGAAGATAGCAAAGATCCTCCTGACCCCTCAGCTTTATACTGAATATGTCTACAGGCTGGAATCCCTCAGTGGTCAGTTTGGGGTCCCCTGTGCTGTATGCTCCTCCCTGCAGGTGCAGCCTTTCACTGCCTGCACCCCCCAGTGTGGCACCAAAGATCCATCAGTGGCCTTGGGCTGCATTCCAACCCTTGGCAGTAACTCTAACCATGGGTGTTACCACTGCTGGAAGCAGCCACTGAGAGAACAGGCTACTGACTTCAGCCAGTGCAGTCTGTTAAAAGAACTGAGCTGAACAGTGATTAGTTCTGTTCTCACTCAAACCAGGACATACACAAAAGCTGTGTAGCAGATCTTGTTCACATGGTAGACAGTTTTGCTCTTGTTTCAAGCTGGCTGGACCAGATTGAGCTCCAGCCTGAACCAAGCTGCAAAGTTAGCAGAATTGGAGCAACTACACCAGTATGCCCATGTCCCTGTAGCTGTAATCTCTCTTTTCCACTATTTATTCTCAAGAGTTAAAGCCTCAAACCACAGATCCAAAAAATGAGGAATATAAAACATTAGGAAACTGATAACTACTACAGTTACAAGGAACTGTAATTGTTTTTATTTAGCTAGAAGTGCAAAAAAGGCATTTTGTACCATATAAGTACCCCATAGACTCTTGTTTGATAAACATGTAATTTCCCAGAATACGGAAGCTAGACTTGAAGTCTATTTGGAATTGCCCCTTCCTCACAACTTAATGAGGTCAGTAAATGGAACAGTACAATACTAAGCACACTGAAACCTGTCAAGAGACAGCAAGTGTCCTTCACACATGGTATGCCTTTTGGAGGGAGGGAGGGACAGAGAAATCATTACCTTTACAACATGGCAAAGTTTCTGCATCAGAGCTGGAACTGAGCTGACATCATAGTCCTGGAGACGCAGCGTGTACCCAAAGGTTTTGCTGTACTCTGTCAGCAGGTCACTCATCATAAGGCTGTTGTCCTGAGCTCTCAGCAGTTTAACAAGCTGGGCAGCAACTGCTTTGACTTGTTCCACCTCTGTGAGCGCAAGGATTTTCTCCTCCCCACATTCCAATACCTGCAAAACAGAAGTGACACTTCACTGAACTGATTTGCTAGGTGTGGGTGGAAAAAAAGCACAAGGTACAGGCAACACTCAGTGCTCGCAGACAATCATTGCAGTGGCAGGGCTCAGCTACCTCAAGAGATCTCTAAAGAGCAAGCAAATTTATGTCACTTAAACACAGCAAGAGGCAATTCAGTATTTCATCTTTTCTAAAGCAAGTTTAGAAAGCAAAGGTGTTAAACTTAGTCTGGAGCATGACTCAACTACAGCTGCTTAACAAAAATCTCCCAAATTATTTAGTAGGGCTTAGAATTTTAGCACTTACTTGCAAGACATCTGGTATGGCTTCAAAGAGTTCCAGCAGCTTAGTAAAACCATAGTAAGCCAGCTTGCACTGACGCCCAAAGTGGTGGTGGTAAGAAGGGATGAACTTGTTGAAGGGCATTCGGAAGTGAGGCTGGTGGCGCAGCAAATCCACCACCTCCTTAGAGAACTGTTTGGTTCTTTCCACTTCTTCTGGGGTACGTTCTACAAATCAACCAACCACCAGCCAACAAGTCAAGAGCTGCTTACCAACACTCTTCTCAAATGCAACATAATACAGGGACAACATTACAATAAGTTACATACAACATCATACAGCTTCTTCGCAGATCACACTAACTCTGGCCTTTCCCACTGAAGAGCTTTGTTAAGCTTACAGGTTTAAAGTTGAAATAATCAGGTGCTAAGCACTTCAAAAGACATCACAGAAGACATTCCACAGTAAGTTTAGCTACATGCAGAAGCAGTAACATGATTTTGTGTGTTCTGCCACCTGCTTTCTTCTCTGTTCCATTTTAAGTGTTCCTAGAATGCAAATCCTTTCTTTGCTAGAAGTTCATAGCTTAGTTATGAAGGTAGGAACACCAGTATAAAAACCCCAAAACAAACAGGCTGGCACTATACACTCTGATCATTTAAAAACTACTAAGTAAAAAACCCAATTTATTTGGCAAAGGTAATCAGTACATGGACATACCTCTTTTGGGAATACAAATTACCATTTCATTATCTTGCTGTGACAAGCAGATGGCTGTATCTGGAATTTCTGATATTATATCAGCCAGTTCACAAACTCCATACTCAGTAACATCCCAGTCCTTAGAGAAACACCTGCATTTTAGAAAATTACATAATGCAACTATTAATACATGCTGCATAGGCAAAAAAAGTGTATATTGAGAAAAACTTCAAACCTTAAAAATAAGCACAATCATATGGGCAAGGTGAAACAGAAGGGGAAGTTTTCATTTAAATTACCTATCCACTCTAAACCATAAAATTAAGATCTACTGATGGGCCACCTGACACTGGAAGGCAGAGCTTCATGCACCAGATGCCTCAAACTAGTTGTGGTAATTGGCAATATTACTTTTATCAAGCTCAGCTTCAACAAATGGCCAGAACTGACTACAAAGATGCACACTGAGCAGATTTAGAAACACCATTCTTAGAAATCCTTAAAATAAAAAACACCCCCCAAACTTATTTTCTGCCATTTTAGAACACAATGTTCTTGCTGGCAACAGGAAGACAGATATTCATCCTCATTTCTGTGCCATTGCTAGATCCAGTTAAAGAAAAACATGTATCAAGAGCCAGGCTATTTTAATTCCCCTCTAAAGAGAGGCTAATAACAGGAACATGAATAACAATGGGAAAATTTACTGTGTGCCACAACATTGTGCCTTTGTTTAAATCCAACCTTGCAGTTGTGGCTTCAAAGCAAACTGAAGAATAACCCATTTCAAACTCCAGTGAAGTGAACCTAGTGCTACAGGAATCAGTAAAGTCTGCCAGAGGGCTCTGAATTTTTGTAGGAGCTCAAACTGGCAATAAAAGCATCCCAGCAAAGGGGCAATAAACCCACCCCAGTCTTAGTACTAAGACTTCAGTTACTGCCTTCTCCTGCACTAGGTTTTAAAGTCTGATAGGCATGCCCTGAACAGTTGTCTTGTTTCATTAAAGGTAACTTACCAGTGATAAGCCTGTAAGAATTCCTTCACAATCACTTGCTTGCTGGCCTGGGATTTGAGAAGCTTCTGCAGGTCCTGAGTAAAGCGCTTGACCTGAGCTCTGTGCGTCAGTGTTAACAAGCGCTTGGAGCCCATACCAAGAATCTGGAAGAAAATTATTGGATCACTCATCTAGCAGCCTCAGCAGATTCCTTTACAAGGTCTTTAAAGGTCAGTTCTAGGACAGGCAAGCTAGAAAAAGGATAGAGAGTTTGGGGAGGCAGCCCTACAAAGCCATATGCTTTCTGGGCTAAGGCACAGGTCACCAAGAAATTTAATGCTTTTTCCGTGAGTGCTGCTGCAAAGCTGAATCTGAAAATAACCAGCTAATGAGCAAAGATGTGATGTTTGAGGGTTTTTTTTTTTATGTAAGGTCAAATGACTTTTCACTCAGGAATCCCTCCTGAGCCTAGATTAAATAGTTAGCCTCTTCAGAAGTCATTCTGTAAGGGTGAGAACAAGAAAAACAACAAATCAGAAATATCTCAAAAGAGATGAGAATTACACTTCAAAGTTCAGTCAACCATCTCTCAGAAGGGGGACTAGGTGACTGCACAGCATCTATTTTATAATGCTCTTTTATATTATGTGGTCAGCAGGTGGAGGGAGGCTCTCCTCCTCTGCTCTGCATCTGGAATACTGTGGCCAGTTTGGGGCACCCCAGTTCAAGAGCTACTGGAAAGAGTCCAGTGCAGGGCCACTAAAATGCTGAAGGGAGTGGAGAATCTCCCTGCTGAGGAGATGCTGAGAGAGCTGGGGCTCTTTAGCCCAGAGAAGGGGAGACTGAGGGGGGACCCTCAGTGTCTATCAATATGTTAAGGGTGAGTGTAGGGAGGATGGAGCCAGACTCTGCTCAGTGTCATCCAGTGACAGG
>JANHGL010008066.1:0-14604 GCA_024611195.1 Ceyx melanurus | reverse complement strand
GAAACTTTTTCCCAGTGAGGGTGCCAGAGCCTGGCAGGGGCTGCCCAGGGAGGTTGTGGAGTCTCCTGCTCTGGAGAAACTCAAGACTTGCCTGGATCTGTTCCTGGGTGACTTGGTCTAGGTGACCCTGCTCTGGCAGGGGGGTTGGACTAGATATACTTTCTAGGTCCCTTCCAACCCCTAACATTCTGTGATCCTCTACCACTAAGCAGTAATTCCAAGCTGAAGATGCACTTTCCCAGGTTGAAAGGAACACTGGGATAGAACTCACCTGCAGGACATGAGGCACTGCTTCCAGCAGCTCCATTAGTTTGGAATACCCATAGTCAGACACACGGCACTGCTTTGCAAAGTGGTGATGGTACATTGGGATGAATTTGCTGACAGGTATGACACAGGATGGTTGGCTTTTGACAAGATCTATCACTTCTCTACTGAACTGAATCAGCTGGGGATTCCCTACAGGGCTCTTGGAACGCAACAGCCAGGGATCTAAAAAAGACAGTCATTATTAAACCCCTCACAAATATTCCTTCTGCTAAACACTGCAGTTGATTTGTGACAGACTAGAGCACAGAAGAATGAACATTCAAGCTAAGTTGTTGGTTTTGGTTTTTTTATTAAGAAGTCTAACAATTATGAGGTGCTTGCTTCATGCTACTCTGTTTTTTTCATCTGAAAGATAAGTTCAGAAAAGTTTTAAATAGATATATTTACCTGTAGTAGGAGGTGGTGGTTTGTTATGGATCCATTTAATAACTTTAATGCCATTTTGAGCAGTGGCAATGTTAACTCCAGGAACACAGGTTATTAGATGCTCTAAAGGAACACCACCTTGGCCTTCTGGCACCATTTCAAGATCATTGAACTCTGACATATAACAATCAGGAAAACTTTGGAAGAAAGAAAGAAAAAGCTTTCATTACACACTAATATCACAATGATTGTCCTCAAAGCATCATCACCGAGACACTTCCTGACCCATGTGCTTCAGCATATTCCAGGAGTCTTCTTCAGATGTACATTTTAAGTAAGTGTAGGATTCTTACACAACAAAAACTCCAAAAATATCTTAAGGCACTGATTTTCTATAAAATAAAACTGTTTTTATACACCAGGTAGTTTCACCACATTCAGATTTGAAGTCTTAAATCTTTAACCCATCACCTCTTACACTAAAAGTCTCCATGAAAATACTTTACCTTAATAAAGGAACTGTACCCTCATGTGTCTGTAGGAGACTGTGAACTTGGGGAGCAAATGTCTTCAGAGACAAAATCACAAAGGGAATTTTGTAAGAATCTGGGTCAAACTCATGCTCACTGTAAAAACAAGAGGTTGCAGTTCACACATTCATTCTACACATAGCTTTGGCATAGTATTCCTATACACACACAGAGCAAGCACTGTGCTATAAGCACACAACATACAGCTACCAGCTGACAATGCCACTGTGTACAAACACCTCCCAGCTTTTCTTCACAAAAAAACCCAAAAACAAACAAATCAATTCAGCTACTCCAAGTTTTCACAAGACAGCATCAGTTTCCAACATCATCAGATGATCATTTTCCAATTACATTTTGGCAGCACATACCAGGCAGTTCACAGGGAACACTTAACTGCTCTAGCAGCACAACCTGGCTGCTGTTGAATAAAACCAAGTTCAATATGGCTTCAGGAAATTTTCAACCCAGTGTTAATAACTTACTAACTGTAGCTGGACAAAGAAGAATGAGGAGTTCCACCTATAATTATGTAATAAAATTACAGCTAACAGAAATCTCTAGTATTCATGACATTCCTATATAACCAGAGGAAGGAAGCATATATCTTTCAGCTTCTGCTAAGGAATTATTCAATCCTGGCAGCTGTGCTAGAACACAAACACCTGAACAGCCTGATCCATGAAAACCTCCTAGAAAAAAACCCCTGTGCCATTTATTTTACTCTAATTGGTAAGGGTTGATAGTATTTTATTCACATCTTACATAAAGTCTTTATTCAGGCAATGCTGCTTACAAACAGGCTCGTGATATTCTAACTCTTCAAAGACTATAGGGCTGCAGTTTGCTGATGATCCATCGTGGGACTGGGAAGATCCCAAGGGGCTCTGCCTGGCCTGGCTGCTGGGTAAGAGGCAGACAAGCCGCCCGCTCCCTTGGTCCCGGATTGCCAGGGTGTCTGGGAGTTTATACAGGTCTGATACAGCCAATTTACGCCCAAATCTACAACAGAAAGAAAAAAAGAGATGACATTGTAAACTCAGATCATGCAGTAAATGGCATTTTTAATGAATGGGAACATGCTAGAAACTAGTCTAGGCGAAATATGAAAGTAATTAATCTATTCGTCCCAATGGAGAGCAATTAAATACTGGAATTATAACCCTTTAAGACAGAGCAGTGTAACAATCACCCTTCTGGATAAATAATATGCTGCAACAAACAGCAAAAAGCCCAGAACACTCCCCATTCAGTTACTTGACAAATTCTGCAGCACATCTAAAATAATCTGTTGACAGTTGAGCCAGAACTCACTTTTTTTCATAGATTTCAGTGAATTTGAACAGAGGCAGGCAACAAGCAGGTGCATCCTGCAGAATGGACATTGCTTCTGAGCTGGAAAAGAAGTGTTGTAACATTACCAGAACGGTCATCTCTTAGTATCATTCCCCAGCCCAAACTGCTGAGATATTTACAGATGCAGTTTAGGAACTGTAACAGGACAAACCACATTCCCTTCCAAAAGTTGACCTTCTGGATCAGGGGAGTGCAAGTAGTAATATCTCTGCTGACTTATTAGGTAATGGTTCTGAAGGAGCTGAATGTTTCATAGGGGCTGGTAAGATTATCTATAATATTCAACATTAAGCTGCAGCATTAGAAGTTACCAGCCTAGTCACTATATTAAGACCTTTTAACAGGGATAAAATAGAAGAAAAATTAAATACAGCTGTATATTATACCATGGCAAATAGTAAATAATTGCAGAATATTTTACACTCCAAGCATTACTTTCACTGGAGTTTCAATATCTTTTTCCTAATATTTTCTAGAGGAAATCAAGATGCCAAGTGCAATCTTAACTCAGCTGCACAAACAAGAGTTACTGAGGTATATTAGTATTATCAAAAAGTAGTGGTGAAACTTAAATGCTAGTGAAGACAACTAGTCTTTTCTGATGCCACCTGAAATACAAGCAGTGTAAAACTCAACTGAAAACTAGCCTAGCTGCAGTTAATCATCAGGTCATAAGACAGATTTTTCCTTTGTTTCTTTGTCATTCCTTCATTCAGTATTTGAAATTATCTCTCTACTAAATATACACTAGTATAACTTCAGCATCTTCTGAAGTGTTTATTACCCAAGCAGAGCAAGTGATTTATTAGCAGCTCCAGTTGCTAATGAGACTTGGATCCTTTTACTGCCAATTTTGTATCTGTGAAGACTGTTGATGGCACTGATGGCTTCTTGCAGATTTTCCATCTGAACTATAGCCTTCAGCTGGTAGTCTGTATGAGGACTGAGCTCTACACTTTTTACCTGAAAGGAAGAAAGCACCTTCTGTGTTTATCACAAAAATATTAACTCAAGACAAGACAAAATGAGAGCCTTGCTTTGGCCAGGAGAAAAATACACTACAGAAGAGAACCAAGGACAATGAACCATGGCCAACAGGACAATGCAAACAAGAACTGAGTGCAATGAGCTCTGGCCAAGGCAACAGTGATATTTCTTTAACACAAGAATCATCTTCTCTGTAGAACATGATGCCAGCAGAATATAATCTACAGGTCAGAAATAAGACTGCTGCAGAAATGGCCTCTACTTGCATAGTTGCTTTTTACTGACACTTTCCATCACTGTTTCTGATCACTTCTGATTTAGAACAGAAACTCATTTCTTAACTTTTTTTTTTAATATGACATTAGGAATTCAGCTTCACAGTTTAAAAAAAGTCATGCAGCTACAAACTAAATATCTTCCCTAAACGATTAATGGGACACTTAGTAATTTTACACACAAAACTTTAGAATATCTGATCTATGAAGACCACATGCAAACTAACAGCCTAATGCAAGTGATAAATCTGGTCTTTTTGGAGGAAAAACAAACAGGAAACAATAAAAAAACAAAACTCCTAGGGGAGCTTAAAATCATGTTTGGATAACTTGCCATTTCTACTCTAAGCTACCCTAAAAGCCATGTCCATAAATACACAAACAGGAAGCATTTAAAAAAATATTTAATAAAGGTATTTTAGCCTTTACCTTGCCATGTCTTGAGAAAATGTCTAGTATATTTTGCTGCAACTCTTTTCTGGACAATCTGTAATCCATATTGCTGACTTGAATGTCTGCACCATTTGCAAAAGGATCAGGGTAGTCTGTGCCACCAGTATGATTTACTGCATTAAATGTGAGTGGAGATGATCTGTTGGAGAGGTTTGGAGACATACTCCTGGGTAAAATAAAAACATTTATGAGCTAAAGCAGCTATTACACAAGTCTGATATACACATATCAAAATGAGTGAGCAAACAGACATGGGGAAGTGCACAAATACAGCACTTCAGTTATTTTCCTAATGCATGTGTAGAGGCAAAAAAATGTCACCAAGAAAAATACCCTAACAAGACACCCAATTACTAAGACACCAAATCTTCTCTTATCAACACATTTTAAAAGTCAAACTCATTCACATTAATAAATGGCAAAGGCCACATACTTAGGTCTACAAGAATACAATATCCCTGGATAAAACTAACATAGTAAGTTTCTGAAAGAGTTCACTCCATCTTCTACTTCCATCCACCCTCTCAGCTGCTATATAGCACCAGATTCCTTTGGCCTCCATAGAAATCAGTGTATTAGTGTGCTCAGCACACACAGCTCCATATACAGCTACCCTGTATAAATCCTTTAATACATCTATTGGTGAAGTCTTCCTTCCCTTCCCACAGAAGACACTTACCTAGATGACCAGCAGCTCTGAGACACCAGTAAAGGACTGAGCTGTCTTGAGGCTGTCAACTTACTGAAAGCAGAGGGACAGCTGACTTGAAATACAGTTTCATCTTTTTTATCTACAGGGGAATTGGTAACACTCCTGGAAGCAGAAGGCTCTTTCCTATGTGGAAGAAAAAACCCAAAACATTATGTTGTAGAACTCACATAAATTAGCTAACATTGGAGGTTTTAATTTATTTTTTAAACATACTTTTGACTAGTTTTACAAAATGATTCTCCTGTTCCAGTTTTTTTTGTGGTCAGAGACACAGGAATCACTGTACTGGAGTTGTTCTGAGGAGAAGGAACTTGTTCTCTTAAATGTTCTTGCTGATTTTCATTATTTCTACTGATGGTCTTTGATTCAAGGCAACACAGCTCCTAGATGGAACAGATGAAAGGTCAGCATAAAAGCACTAGACATTCTTTAGAGACTCTCCTTGTGATGAAAATCTACGTAACTCAATTTTTTCCTTCAACAGCATTTTAATTGACATGTCATAACCAGGAATATTTGGCTGATAGAAAACAGTAAACTGTCAGTCAGCTGAATTTAAGCTACATTGTAGATCTACCCTAGTTTTCCTTAAAACTAGCAAAGTGGCTCACTCAAGAATTTTTTTATACTCAACACCAATACAGTAGTCAAAACTGGCCCAGGATTCAAGTATCATAGAATCATAAAGTGTTCTAGGGACCTAGAAGATCATCCAGTCCAACCCCCCTGCCAGAGCAGGATCACCTAGACCAAGACACCCAGGAACACATCCAGGTGGGTTTGGAATGTCTCCAGAGGAGACAAAGTACCAACAGTATTTCCAAATTAAGAAAAAAGATGGCAGGAAGGAAGAAAACCAACCCCCAGATTCCCTGTCTGCCTTCCAAGCAGAGCTCTCATTTGGAAATGACACCACACATTTAATTCATTAAGTAGGACTGACAAGTTACAGCTGCAACAGAAGCAATCTTCAGAACCTGAGGAAAAGCAAAGCTAGTAAACAAGGTGTAACAACAATACCTGTAAACTTTTAACATTGATGGGTTTCGTGACAGATCCATGCATCTGGAATCCCTTCCCAGCAGAACCTTTGGTACCAGAAGACTGCTCACTCGAGTCTTTGAGGCAGAGCTTTGCATTCTTGTTCATTTTTTTGGGAGACTTCACCTTTTCAGTTCCCACAAAGTTAGAGTTTTTTGTTTCGTTGAGTTCTTTGTTTTTGGGGGTAAAAGACACTACAATCCTGTTGCCAAAAACATCTTCATTTTCCATTCTCTTGCGAGCCCGTTCGGCGCTTTCCTGGTTTAGGAAGCGGAGGATGGCGCCGCTCCCAGAAATGCTGAGCACCTTCCCTCCACAGTTGTCTGACAAACGCCTCAGCCTGTTGCTGACACTTTTGCTGTCTCTGTTTGTTGGCAGATTATAAACATACAAGAGCGTGTGGCATGCCTGTTTAAAGCGAGTGAGAGTTTAATCTAGAGCAGAAAAACCTCTTCTTCAAACCTGGTGTTTTTACACCCCATGCTGGTGACTGTGCCCTCCTCCCCCTCCCCCTGCTGAACATGCCCTTCTGCTCCCCAGTCCCTCTCTTTGCACCATTCCATTTCTTTTTTTACCAAGCTCTTTTACTCCAATCTCCAATATACTTGAAAGTTGGACAAGACTGAAGAGCCCTTGATCACATCTCCAGAGAAGAAAACACTGCTGCCTGCAACCCAATAATTCTGTATGTTCTATAACACAGTTATTTCTAAGAAAAGGCCACCAGTGCTGTGCAAAGATGGCACTAACCCAAGAAAACTATCTCTCAAAACTTAAGAAAGCATCACAGAGTTGTCTTGATGCCTAACTAAATTACCCAAACTTTGTCACTGAAAACCTTTTCAATCTAATGTAGGATGCAAATTTGCAATTTAATGTAATTTCTACCCAACAGAAGATACATTATATAAAATATTTAATTATAAGAATGGAGCCTTGCTATTTCACTTAATTCCTTTATTCTTTCATCCTTTCTATCAAAGCAGAAAGCAGGCAATTCATGAGGTAGAAAGTGAAATACAGCCTATGGTCCAGGACACAGCAGACATCATGTCTCACCAGAAAACCACATGTAGTTTCCCCCTAAATTAGCAAAAACCAGGTGACACTTGAATATGTCTATTGCATAATGAATAAAAAAAAACCCAACTTACCGGCATTTTCAGTGGTAACCTTGGTGGCAAGTCTGAAATAAAGTCTTCAAAAGAAATCAGCTCATGAGCATGGTGTAAGAGTGCTTCTGAAGCTTGGTTTTTGTGCACCAAAATGATCCGAAAACCATGTCGATGTCTCAGGTCGCTGAGTTCCAAAGCAAAGTTCACATCCGCTGGAGGGGGAAAAAAACCCAACTAAGACAACCAACCAAAATGGAATGAACATGGAAAAATATTACACCACTAAAGAAAAGAATTCAAGCCACCAAACCTCACTTCTTATTTGACAGGGTCTATTGAGAAGTGAAAAGCAGCGACAGGTACAAGGCTTCTCAATGGACATAGCTGAAATCAGCAGTTCACATTCAGTTTGACACCTTTCAGTAGCAACTTCTAGCAATTTCTCAGCAAGGTATCTGTGTACTTCTCACAAACATGGGTTTAGCTTGAGGGAGAAAGCCAAGGCAACACCTGGCAACTGAAGAGTTGAGTGGCTTGCATACTGAACTATCTAATATGCTGCTACAAGAATTTACACTGAATTAGATCCACTTTGCTCAAACTTGAGCAAAAGGAAGCCTCAGTGAGTTGTGCTTTATTAGCTTCTTGCTGAAGCAGTCTGAATTCAGACAGTGTTTATACACACACCTCAAAGACAGCAGATTCCAATGCTGAAGTGACTACACACAATTCTCCCCCTCCTGACTTTTCCCTTGCTGCTCCCAACACTAAGAATCCTTGAGCAATTCAGTTAAAGCTGATTCTAAACACAACCCTTGGAAAGCAGAAGAGCATCATGTACACTGAAGTACTGTTGAAGAGAGGAACTGAATTCTGCACCACACACTTACTGGACACAAGGACCACAGTGGCAGGTGCAGTGTGGGTATCAGCAAATCTCCTGAGACTCTGTCTGAGTTTGTCATCAGCAGCATTCTTGGCTGTAGCATTGATATGTGCAACAGTCACCTGTGGGAATACATAGGCCAGCTCTAAAGAAAAGCTTCCATGTGAACTATGCTTGCTCATTTTTTAATTAACATAAATACAAGTTTTCATATGCACCTTCAATTTAGATATATGAGATCCATACATAATGTCTTCCAGACTGCTCTAATTGGCAATTAACTTCAGCCCTATTTGTCCAGCAATGTCTAAAGAATTACTTTATTAAAGAGCACAATTTACATACCTCAAACCTTCATTTGAAATACAAGGGTGACAAACATGAATGGATAATAAGTACTTGACATTTTGCCTCACAAAGAGGTATCAACCTGTTATTGCATCTGCAATTGAGTATGTGGGAAGGGAATCTCTAAGAAACATAAGTTAAAAAATACAAAGAAACAAAAGGTATTCATGTAAAAAATAAGATGCCTCAATTAATACCACTTGCTGATTGGTCAAGACACCTGTATAGTATTCACTAATAAATATTCAGAATTATAGTTTTTTAGGTTAAGTATTTAGCCACAGATTTGAAGACTAACATTAGAAACATCACCACCACTAGTTACCAGATGAAATCAAAGTCATTCTGAACAGAAACTAAAACAGTCATCTATATAAAATGTAACAGTTTCAGTTTCAGAAAGTATCACACCAGGAAACTGCAGCATTTAAGACTCCACCCACAAGCTCATACACTCCAAGACAGAAGCTAACAAAGCTTCAGTGAACAGACATCACTGTTGGCACAAATTCAAGCAAGAGCACCCAGTAGATTCTGTTTTGATACCTGGCAGTTGTTTAGCTCCTGAATAACTTCTTTATTTTCTTTGCTAATGTCACACACACAGATGAATTCTGCCTCTCTGTGACCTTTAAAAAACTTCTCCCGAATCCTCTGGACAACTGCTACAGCTGAACGGCCTGTGGGAACTGAACAGTTCTCAATGTCCCAGAAGACTCCAATGGGAGGCAAGTTTTCCAGGATTTGGCCTGTTACTGCAACTTCTGGAGACCCTGCAACAGGTTGAACAGCACAAATGTCAGGCTTAGCATACTGTAAACCTCACACATGGGAAGCATTGTTTCAGTGAACATGCCCAGAAACACAAATTGTTTTCTTAATTAATCTAAATCAACTTCACTCTTAAGCAGATACTTAGTCACTGTTCAGTCAGGATAAAGATGCAAGACAACTTCAGCTTAATTTTTTTCATCTTTCAAAGCACCAAGTAATGCATTAAAAAAAGTTCTCAAATGCTGAGGTGACATGTGCCTTGAAAATGAGCTGAAGTTGTCACACTCAAGTCAGCAGATGCTGTATCTGTAACAGAAGTGAAACAGAAGCTGTTCAAATTTACACTGAGCATCTGATAATCTCCTCCAATTCTGTTTAGCTTCTTTAATCAGTAGAGGGTCAGCAATTACAGAAAATCAAGGCAGCCTGGAACAAAGATAACCTCACTCTCCTGAAATGGAGGAGAAAACTTTTTGCCATTACAGGCAAATAAAGTTTCTGACATTTCACCACTCCAAACACCTGTCTCAGTTTGATATATTATACACCCATTCATCCCCACAAAGCAACTGGAAAATAAACATGAGGAGTGACAGAATCCTCAGAGGTCAATTGAGGTCAGCTAAGAATACAATATATTCAAGTCAATAAGAATTTAATTCAATTAGAATTGAACTTAGCTGAGAATATAAAATTAAGTACAGTAGGCAGATGTCATTTGTTTGGTTATAAGTTGACCAGTTATTTTTCTAGATTCACTGGAATTATACTTTGTAAGGACAGTTAATTGTGGTGTTGCACCCTGAAAAACTAAAAATGGGTGTAGTCTGAAAATGAAAGTAAAATCATCCAGTTTATTATCCCATAATTTTAAAAGGCTTGTCATTTTCACACTAGCTCCAATTTTGTAACTGCAAGAGCACTAACACTGTAGACAGGCTAATTATTTCACACAATATTTTCCTCACGCAAGCACTGAACAAACCTAGTGTAATGATAGAGATTACACCTTTATTGCACATGAAGTGACAACAGACTAAGAAAATGCTTTTCAAAATATGGCAGAAGATAATTTCTTTATACACCACCAGAATGAAATAGCCTCCAAATCCTTAATTTTTACTATTTGAAGTACTAGCAAAATCAAGTTATAAAAATTAACTATATGCAAAGTGGTTAGAGGTAGTCAGAGCAGGTAAATCCAAGTTATAACTGCAAAACAGCAACAAAGTGTTCTTTGCTGATTACTCAATGACTTTTTAGAGGTTTCTAGAAAACAGTAGGATTGAAGAGAACCCTTCACATGCAACAGCATTTATAGGACACCCAGTAAGTGCAAGTTTCAACCCAAAGTGGTTTACCATATTTCTGTGGTGACTTGGCCAGGCTGCTCGCCAGTAGCAAACTCTTCTCATTCCCTGCTCCTTTGGTTCCACAGCCATTGCATATTGGGATAGGAACAGGTGCAGTCTGTGCACTTGGAGGAGGAATATTTGGCCAGATTTTAGCAGCATCAGCTAGGCTGTTTCTGGTTGGCTGTTGGGACAATTTTTTCAACATACATGTTCATTTAGCAGACAGTATTAACACACTATTCCATGCTAGCTTCAAACTCAAGTTGCCTTTCTGCATCAGTAGATGTACTCTACCAAGTACATCACTGCATGAAGCTTCTAGCCTAGGGTCTCTCCTCACATGATGAGCTCTAGATTTCCAAAAGGATTGAAAAATTCTATTAAATTCTGCACATCATACATGCCATCTTGAAGTAGTCCTAATATGTAGTCTAAAAAAGCAAACTCAACCTAGCATGTGAGATCAACACAATTAAGAGTACAAGGTTGAATGGCCTCCCTCTCTTAATAGTGTCCATAATTCCCAAGACGATAAATTAAATAGTGAATTCAGTGACATGCAGACATTTCACTTTTATGTGAGAAACTCAAACTTAGAAGTTTAAGTAACACATCTTGTAAAGCTGAGCATATTATTTCACTTCAAATTCCCCTTAGAATGCAAACAGTTTTAATCAGTTCAAGTGTAATCATTTGGAACTGATGTATAAAGACTGAACTAAGACCTATCCAACTAAAGTTAGGATATTCTTACAGCATCAGCCATTCCACCTGACATACAAATGGGTCTTTATTGATCAGCTGCCCGAGGGTACCTGGTAACTGTTGTTAGCCTTTTCCAAGTCAATACTATGGAATGCTTTAACAGAAGCTGTCAAGAAGACATAACCATCTTTCAAATATACTGCCTGAGTCCATTACAGAGCCCCTGCAAGCAAAATATTGTGACAGCCTCTAATGTCTATCAAACTGAATGGAACCTCAGAAAATGTCATCTTCCAACAGGATAACTGCACTGTTCGGATTGTGCATCACCCACCAGGATGATGCAAGGTGCAACCCCCAGAAGCTAGCGTTTTGCACTTCCACACTAACTGTGCTTAGTGCAAGGAAAAAGGTGCTGGTACAAACCTTGTTCAAGCAGTCACTGCAGTAGTGAGAGCCCTTTAGACAAAGGGAAGGTGCCACGTTTAGGTGCAAAGGGTTGGCGCACACGCGTGACGTTAGCTCCGACTGTGCCACGTGCTCTTCCAAGTGCCCCGTGGCCCCACTTGGGAATTCAGAACAAGGAAAATAACCAGAAGATGTGCAGCTCTGAAGGGCTGGAAACTGATGCAGTTTGTGCACATTGCCATGACAGGACTGGAAATGGAGTTTTCCACAACAGGGCAGATGTTGACAGGAAGAGACACTGTTTTCTACACACACGCCAGGGAACTTGCTGGTGAGCTCTGCCAAGCTGCTCCTAGCTGGAGGGGTCTTCAGGGAAGGTGCAGACTGATAGGCAAATCCTGACCCTACTTGACAAGTAATTGTCCCAGTGCTTTTTGAGTCTAAGAGAGTGCCAGGGTGCATCAAGTTACCACCACCACCACCACCACAATGCATTTGTGGAGTACAAGAAGAGTCAGAGCCATGAGCACAGCAGCTTACTTTGGGGCCAGGGGAAAGCTGGAGTTGCTGTTGCTGAAGAGGATGAACATCAGGAAGGGGTAGAGCTGGAAACAGTTTAGAGCCAGCATTTTGAGGAGATGAATTATCCGGCAATTCCACAGCAGCTTTCTTGTTCTCCATGTAATCCTTCTGGAGAAAATGAAAGCTCAGTTACCATCCAACACATAAATAATGCTCACAACTATGTAAGGGCCTCTCTCTACTCTGAGAGCTCAAGTTGTCCAGGTGTGAAGGGACACAAAGGAAAGGGTTTTTTTTAAATGGCACCAGCACAGCCAAGGTCAGCAGAGGTGACCTGCACACAACCCACTGCTCCAGATCTTTAGGCCAACACTTTGGAACAACTTACTTCCCAAATGGAATTAAATGCATTTCCTACTAGATAGGAATACATTGATTAAACCAAGTTCAAAACCATTCCTCTCTACCTGATGCCATGTCTTAGGAATTGAAGATAATCTCTCGGGAATTGCTTTAGATGTTCATTCCAGAATTCATGGGAGCTCCCTTCCCAACCCTGACACATGAGAATACACCACCACAGGAGCCTTGCTTCACTGCTTCCTCCATGCATTCTATTGAAAGTCAGATGGAACTTTCATGAGAGTGTTACTGAACAACTAGAGCTGCTTGCTCAAGCACTGTCCTGTACTCATTCCTTAGCACTTGGCATCTTAAATGTATAGAATCCTATACACTTACAGAGCAGGAACACTGAAAGAAATGGAAACAAGGAAAAATCAGAAGTTCATAAAGAACATTGTTCACAGCTACTGTAACTACATAGTAAAACATGCAGAAAAAAAATAAATCTAAGCTTGCTTCCAAACAAAATTAATAAAGATCTGGAAGTGTGAAGACTTGCCTGGTCTATGAAGTCACAGAGCTTTCAAAAAGCTGCCTTACACTTATTTTAAGCAGTCAGTGGTATTATTCCCAAGAGAGCTGTAGAGAGTAAAGCCTGTCTAGCAAAGCAACTCCCCTACCTTCACCAACAGTGAGAAGACTGCTGGGAATGCAACTGAAGACCCTAAATCTCCAGGCAGATTTTGTACTTACCACAGTAACTCCCATCTCCTCTCTCGCCTCTCTACTTGAAGCTTTTAGTAACACTGCAGTTAAACCCCCCTGTACTGGGATATCAACCCTGCCTTTAATAAAGCAACTAATTACCGTTTTCACACTGTAAGGCAAAGACTTTTCTGCAGCAGAGAAGCAATTAGAAAGTTTCCAGAGCCATGGCTTAACATCATTCTCTTGTTGCTGAAGCCATCTCAACGATCTATTGCAGACGTTCTCGCTCCTGTTTCCTTCCATCATACAACCAAACAGAAAGTTTCAACATTCTTTCATCCCTCCTTCCTTTCATTCTTCCCACCTGCTAAAGAGAGGAAAAAAACACAAAACAAAACCACAGGCCTTAAATACTTCTGAAGTAAGACAGAAGAAACGTGGTGATCTCATTAATTCCTCTACTGAACCTGCCTTATTTCTGTTACATTTCATTTTCCAAGGCACATGGCCTTGGCTAGTCCCACTTCTCACAGAATTATTCCTCATGACCAGCAGCACAAGTGAGGCAGTCCAAGGAAAACATTGGTTGAGAGGCACTAGTTAGCAGGAACCCACTGCTGCCAACATGAGATAGCTCCCTGAAACTTTCTGTGACTTCTCCTAGAAGGAAAATGCCAGAAGGTGGGTTTTCAGCAACAGTCCATCAGTAGATATAAGATAGGTACAAATAAACTCAGCAGAAAGAAACTGCATATCCATTGGCTAACACACCTATATCTTCTAGGTCCCTTCCAACGCCTAATACCTTTGAATCTGTGAATCTATATATACACCTGCATTAAGCACTGAGCATTTAGCATTTAAACAGAGCCTTAAATAATTAAAATCAATGACAAATACTTCTAATCCTCACACGACCCGACAGCACAGCACCTCAATTTAGCTGCACAGAACCACAAAGCAAAGTAACTTCAGCCACACTGATTGAGATAAACTATGATTAGCAACAAAGTCTTCATACCCTCCAACTACATGCTGCATTCCTCAGACTACACTTCTTCAGGGTTTTTGTGTTTCATGTTAAATACAATAACCACAGATTACACTTCATAGCATTACATTTGCTCCAGCCTTAACAACAAATTAATTTTTTGCTTTTAACCAGCAGTGGCTACACAGACAAGTCCTAAGAAGCTGAAAATTATGGTGTACAAAATATTAAGTTAATCAAGCCCTACAACTCTGGAGTATGGTACTTTTAGGAAGCAAACCGGTAGCCGAAAACAACACCAAAAAGTCCTCTTCACTACTACGTCCGCGCTTTGCCCTCTGCGGTTCGCAGCTCCCTGAGCGCTTCCAGCCCGGCCTAGCCGGCAGCCCAAGGGCCG